>PVHP010000673.1:0-132595 GCA_004024765.1 Zapus hudsonius
CCAGGCCCAGGCTCCTCCATTACACCAAGTGCTCCTTTGTTGGTTCGCTGTTCCCTCCCAGTAGGAGGTGTGGTCAGCCTACTCATGGCTGCAGATTGTGTTTCGTGTCAATCGTCTCTGTTTACTCCAGCTGTCGTTGATCAGTTTCCCCTGGCAGCCTGTGCAGTGCCTTCCAGCACTACACTAACTGCCTTCTGGGTATGCCTTTCATTTTTAAAAGTATTTTCCTAGTTTTTTTTACACAAAATAATGGTACCCGCCTGAGGCCGCCTGTGCCTGCCTGGCAGTTACAGGGTGGCGCAGGGTTCCTGGTACCCACCTGAGACAAAATAAGATTCAAATATATATTTTAATAACTTCTTCCATAAGGCTTATTACATAAAAGCTAACCGTCTATACATACTTGATTGCCTGTATTTTCTCACTAATATATATATATATATATATATATATATATATATATATATATATATATATATATATTCTCCTTCTGCAGTATTGTTAATGGCTACATCATTATTGCATTGTCTGACTAAAGTGTAAGTTGCTCCTTTTTGGATGTTTAAGCTCTCAAAATAGTGCAATGATTTCTGTTAGCATTCAGTCCATGACTTTCTCAGGACAAAAATTTGTTTGAAATTCTTTGCTAGGCTTTTGTTCCTTATTTTAATGGCACCTGGAAGTTTATACCACTTTATCCCTTCTGTCCCCCACAATAGCAACATTATGGTAAAAGGGGAACTAAGCTAAAACAAGGCTATTTGCAGAAAGAACTATCTGAATATTATAAATAGAAAAACAGAACAGAGAAGCCATGGTGGTTTGATGGTTTGCAGTCATGGAAGGAGGTAGTTGGTGTACCTGAAAGAACATGCTGGACATGCAATTATGTGCAAGCTTTGGTCTTGCCTCTAATGTGAGATCCAGCCTAAAGGAGTTTACCTGGGTGTATTTTGTTCCCAAAGACTTACAAATATTAGGGAGTCATTACCTGCTCTAAACTTAGACCACCACACAAAGTAGTCTTTTAACTTCCATAGATGGTCTTTCACAAAACTCACTGAGAATTGAAGGGGAATGTTAAAAATTTTAAGATTCCTGTCTGCATAGTTACAAACATATTTTTTAAGCACTCAGACACTTGTTTTTTTGTGTGAAGTAAAGTTCATCTGCAATATTAATCACTTGATTCTGACAAATATCAATTTTGGACTGTGATTTGTCTCTTTGTGGGGCATTGGTTTAACACCTGGCAAGAATGGAGCAGATCAGAAACTTCCTGATGTGGAGGTCCACGTCAGCCAGCCTGTGGGTAGCCCGCTCATCATTGCAGTCAAAGCTTCTTGTTTAAAGCTTCTCAGATTTCACCAATGTGAGAACTTCGGTCACAAAGGGGAGAATGGTTGAAAATAAATACAATGTCCAGCCATTTTCTTCCTTTCTGTGCAGCAAGCCAGCTGACCAGGATCCAAGCATGCAGGAGCTGGAAGCATTAATACATGCCATCCAGATGCAACTGAAAGATCATTCGTGCAAAGACAACATCCAGGAAGCATTTCAGATTTACGACAAGGAAGCTTCAGGATATGTGGACAGGGAGTTGTTCTTCAAAGTCTGTGAGACTCTTAATGTCCCGGTTGATGACTCCCTGGTTAAGGAGGTTAGTATGGATGTTTGGTGGGTCACAGAGGATGGGCATTGATCACTCTTTTCTTCAGGCATTTATCTGCATGTGTCCTTGGTTTTTTAAAAGTATTTTTATTTATTTGCAAGCAGAGAGACAGAGAGTGGGCACACCAGGGCCTCCAGCCACTGCAAACAAACTCAGACACATGTGCCCCTTTTGTGTTTATGGCTTTACATGGGTACTAAGGAATTAAACTTGGGTCATTAGGTTTTTCAGACCATTGAGCTATCTCTTCAGCCCATGTGTCCTTGGTTTTAAATGGGGAATTTTAGGATCCTGATGTCAGAATTTCACAGATCCTAGCATTGGCATTTTTCTGTAATAGTTGCTGCAGGGCATCTTTTTAAGTGACACTGGGGCCAGATAGCAAAGAACAGATGGTACAGATAGCAGACCAACACATCAGCACTGAAGGATGTAGAGGTGATCTTGGAGTAGCAGCTGCCAAAAAGAAATCTAAAGTTGACTTAGTACGATGATTGGCAGCCCTTTGAGGCCCTCAGCCCATCATTAGAACTAGCATGGAAGAGGATGTGACCACTGCCCTGCAATGTCTGCTGGTAGTATGTTTTCCTCCCAGAATGTTCAAAATTGAGTTAAAAAGTGTTACTCTTTTTCTTCATTATAAATCCCTCTAGTCAGGATCTCCCCTATACTGGCTCACTATTTTTATTAATTGATAACACCAAGGTGCTCTGGGCCTATTTGACAATATTTAAGTGAGAAGGAATATTTAGAAATGGCAGTCACTGGGAGAGGAACAGAGAGGTAGGGCAGATCTGCATGTCTTATATAGAGAACCCCAGCAAATCATTGCAAGCAGACACTATGGAGCTCAGGGGACACAGTTTAAGCAGTGATAAAACTAGATTCTTCTATTAGGCAGGGATAGTAGGCACCTGCTATTATATTTGAATAAAAAAGAAAACTATTTTGAAACCAAGTGTGCTGGTAAACTCTCGTATTCTCAGCATTTGAGATACTGAAGCAGGGTTGTGAGTTCAAGGCCAGCCTAGGCTACATCATAGATATTCCCAAAAAATGAAGGGAGGGAGAAAGGGAAGGAAGAAGGAAAGGAGTAAGTGAAAGGCAGAAAGGTAATGAAAAGTGCTTTAAAAATAACAATGTGGATGTGGTTCTGAAATCTTGTGCAGGCCATTTTCCTCCATCCAGCTGTGGTTTCATTAGATAGAAGGTGATTAATACCTACTTTTCAGGGCAACAGGATCACTTCAGAGTTCACTGAACTTTGGGTTGGCAAAGTTAAGAATGAGCTGCATTGGTTGGCAGAAGCTTGGCCTGCCTTCTCACCTGTTCTCTCTGTTCCCTTCTACAGTTAATCAGGATGTGTTCTCATGGAGAAGGCAAGATTAACTACTACAACTTTGTCCGTGCTTTCTCAAACTGACCTGGCAGACAGAATGAGACATAAATTTTTGGTGTTGGAGCTGCATGTTGAAGTACACCTTGTACTCATGGTAGAAACATTAATAGTGTTCCTGAAGTTAAATTTCTTCTTGGGTTCCTCGATTTCACTACTACTAAAGTCTATATATTAAATTGTTACATGATCAAAGATGAATGCCTTGTTTGGAGTTTTGTTGGATAACTTTACGTGGCAATTTGGATGTTTGCATTTCATGCATCACTATTCTGATTGTGTTGGTGGGGTTGTCTAGGATGAGATTAACAACTGAATTGGCACACAGGTAAAATAGATTGCTCTTCTTAAAGTTAGTAGGCCTCCAGTAGTAATTTGTAAGTAAGAGAGCATTTTTCCTGCCTGCCTGGCATGGCTTTCTCCTGCCTTTAGACTCAGATTGAAACATGAAAGACCCTCAATTTTGAGTCTGCAGCATTGGCTACAGCCTGGAAATACACCAGCACCTCTCCTTTCTCCAGCTCACACTCACCCTGTGCATGGCACAAGGGCACTCACCTGCTCCCCACAACACACATTATCAGAAAGCATTAGCTTTCTGATTCTCTGGAAAACCACAACACAATTGTACAATGCTTAAGAATAGAAGGAATGATAGAATTTTCCAGAAGCATTTGGAGTGTTGAAAGTAAAACACCCAGTACTGCTGTTGCTGCTTGCCAAGGGTCCCAATACTACTCACACGCTATCCCAATGTTGTAGGGAAATCCACTACATTTTTTACAGCAGCACTGCATTTTAAAAAACTGGGGGGGGAGGGAGGTGTAGAGCTCAGTGTGGTTCAGTGGTAGAGCTCTTGCTTAGCATGAAAAAGCCCTGGGTTCAATCCCTGTAGTACCACAAAAAAATTTAAAATAGTTTTTGACAATGGAATATAATAGAAAATAATGAGGTATGTGTGGAATGGTATATGCTTTCATAAAACCTGTTACATCTATTTACTGGACCATGATATAAACATTAGAGAAGAGCTGTTTTAGAGAGCCCGGCCTGGAGAGACTGCTCTAATGAGCTCTGGCTAACTTATTCTGCCCTAGGCTTGAAGACCTTGGGTATGCTAGGCAAGTGATGTGCCACTAGACTGCATCTTCAACTCATCCTGCTGACATCTTACAGCTCTGTAGTTGAAGGCAGTCATCTCAAATTCCTCACTGCCATCCAAAGTGTGGCAGTGAATATAGATGGAATTTTATTGGAGCCAAGGTGTCCAGGTCCTCTCAGATCTGCTATAAAGCCACCCTGACTCCTTTCCTAAAGGAGCTAGGCCACTTCTAACTGCTCCATGAATGAATTGTACATGTATTAATGACTCATTTTCTGCTTCCAGTTGTTTCAGGGAAAAGCCATGCATTGCTTCACTCACTCACTCCACAATGTAAAGGTCCAGTTAAACCTAAACTTGCACATGCAACCATTTTGCTGCTCTTGGCCTCCTGTAAGTTATCAGGAATTACAGGATAGAACCAGAAGCAGGCACACCTTACTTCTGTGGTTGGTAAACATCACATATTTGGGACTACATTGAGTGGTATATGCCCAAAGACGGGCTCATTATCATTCATAGGTGCCTTCTTGGGGGAGCTCTTGGGTCCCATTTCCAGACATCTAGTGCACCACTGTCAGGTGCACATGGTTCAGGGTCCACCTGCCTGCCTCAGCTCTAATGGCACACTGTCCCCATAGAAGGGCCCCCAGGCTGACGCTTTCTTCCAGGGTGTCCACTCCTGCCCAGTGCTCTTACCTAGAAGGCTCATGTGGCACCACAATGAGACAGCTGAATTCCTTTCCTCTAGGCTTATTTTAAGTAAGAACCAGGCCCCTCGAATCAAATAGTGCCCTCCAAACTGAGGGACACAAGGCAAGCTGGTCTATCAAAGTTTCCCCTCCCTTCACTTTCAGACCCACAACATTCTGACAGCCTCCAAGAGGCTTATACTTACCAACATGTTCTCCACGGAAGAGGAAAATGGTCATAAAAGCCCTGGCTTAACCATCACAGCCTCATAGATCATATGGAAATGCTTTCCAACTCTATCATCAGCCTTGTGCTTTGCTGAAATGGGGGTGTTCTCATTCGTTTCTTTGAAATGCAAGCACTTGGCCCCTCTAATGTCGTCTCTCTTATTTTTCCCACTAGATCTTTTTGTTGAGTGTAATGGGGACTAGTATTAAAATGGCAGCCTCATTGTAACTGTTGAAGTGTCTCAGAGCAATCTTATTACATAAGTTGGCACCACAAGCTTGCTTACTATGCCTCATCCTGCATCTTCCAAATTTACCCAAGATTAAGAAGTTCTGGGCTGGAGAGATGACTCAGCAGTTAAGGCACTTGACTGCAAAGCCTATCGACATGGGCTTGACTCCTCAGTAACCACATAAAACCAGATGCACAAAGTGGTACATGCATCTGGAGTTCCTTTGTTGCAGCCTGAGGTCCTGGCACACTCATTCTTTTTTCTCTCTCTCTGTTTGCTAATAAAAATATTTTTAAGTTATGATTTGATAGTACTATCATAAAATACAAGAGCTACTTCATAACAGACCTCACACACTGCTCATTACACCATGCAGCAAATGTAGGAACCACCAAAAATCAAAGCAGATCTCTTTCGTCTGAAGTCCTGACTGGCAGTGCAGCCATGAGGTGACAGTAATTACTACATGGTCCTGTCACGGCTCACAGGCATGCTCTGGAGGCCTGGGCTCAGGTGATGGGAGGGAGCTACAGCTAGCAACACTGTGTAAACCATGTAAATCAGCCTCTGGGGAGTGGGGGAGTGGAATCAGAATTAGAACTACTGATTGGGGCTTTCATCTTGGCACACTAGGAGCCACAGCTATCAGACTTAACTGCAGGCTGTGTCCAAGAACTGATAGGCGTGGCTTATGCCTTCAGGGCTAAGAAAAACTGCCTTGTGTGTGATTGGCTGGCACTTAGCCATTACTCAGTCCCAGGCATATGCCCTGAATGCACCAGTAGGGGGCCCTGAACATTCTCACAACAAGTAAGGTGTAAACAAGTAAACAAGTAAAGTCTATAGACACCCTGTCTATAGACTTTGAGGATAGTTAAAGAAAACAGAGAAAACTTCTCTAATAGTTTTCCAAAAAAGCAAATCAAGGGCGACTGAGTAAGTGATTTCTGAATATCCCACTGGCATCTACTGTATTTAGTCAAGTATGCCAGTGCATACCTGTAACCCCAACACTTGAGAGGAAGAGACAGGAGGACTACTGCAAGTCCAAGACCAACCTGATCTACAGGGCAAGATCCAAGCCAGCCAGGACTACATAGCAAGCCCCTGTCTCAAAAAAAAGGGGGGGGGGACGACTCAAGAGATGGCCCGGCAGTTAAGGCACTTGACTGCAATGCCTAACAACCCAGGTTTAATTCCCCAGTATCCACATAAATCTGGATGCACAAAGTGGTGCATGTATTCTGGAGTTTGTTCGCAGTGGCAAGAGGCCTTGACACACCCATTCTATCTCTCCTTGCAAGGAAATTAAAAATAAAAGTTTGGGGCTGAAGTGATGGCTCAGCAGTTAAGGTGCATGCCTATAAAGCAGGACCTGAGTTCAATTCCCCAGTACCCACATAATGCCAGATGCACAAGGTGGCGCATACATCTGGGGCTTGTTCGCAATGGCTGGAGGTCCTAGTGCACCCATTTTCATTCTCTCAAATTAATAAAATATTTTAAAAAATAAAATAAAAATTTAACTGATACATGCAGCTCATTTCTCAATCCTAGCTCTTGGGAGACAAAAGCAGGATTATCATGAGTTTAAGATCAGCCTATGCTAGAAACCAGTACTAGTCCAACCCAGGCTACATAGCAAGATCCTGACTCAAAAACAAAATATAAAACAAATCCATCTATTGACTCACTATCACCATTCCATACTTCCTAAGAAACAAAAACAACCCCAGGGACACTGATAAGTAAGGTTGTTGTTAACATCTCCTCTGAGCGGGACCCAAACCCACAGGGCCCAAGCTTGCCCACTCGACTTTTGCCTCAAGTGAACATTTCTGGGTGGTTCTCATACCCTGTGGTATAACTGCCACTTGTAATCGTATTTATGTCCTGAGTTCTCCCCAAGCATACAGCATCAGCAACAGCATGACATCAGCAACCCCCCTCCCCAGCTACCTTTCTTACTGAAACCAGGACACCTTCTGCTGGGGGCCAACACACTTGATGGCTCAACAGACTAGCTGAAACCCACCCCTCCAAGCTGATGGGCTTTGTGGGAGAGCAGCAAAGGTATGATGGCTCCCTTTCGGGGGCTCTGCTCACAAAACCTAGGAAGACACTCACTTTTCCTACTTCACTGTTCTAGATGAAATTTTAAAAAAATGTAACTAACTATCCAAGACTCAGTAAAACTGACTGTCCTTTTCCCCCTTTCTTTCTTACACATCACCACTTTGTGCATCTGGCTTTACATGAGTACTGGCTAATCAAACTCAAGTTGTTAGGTTTTGCAGGCAAGCACCTTAACTGCTGAGCCATCCTGACTCTCCATCCTTAATTCCCACTTCCTGAACCATACTACCAAATATATTTTAAAAAATACAAAAAAGGACCATGTAGTAAAATTTTTTCATCACAAAGGCTAAAATAGATCATTTTCAAGTGAAAGCACATGCAAGTATACAAACTGAAACCATTACCATAGAAAAGCCTATCACCAGAGACAATTAAGATGAATAATTCCATGCCTTTTATTCAGGTACTTTAGAAAATACTTGATCATTTCTTTCAAAATGTACATTTAAAAATCATACAAAACTGTAGTTTGTTTCTAAAACCAGACACAAACAGTGAAAAAGGATTTAGAAAAAATTTCAGCAAAAGTAGAAAGACACCCTCCCTTCCCAACCCTTTTACAAGAAAGCATAAATACGCAAGTACAAATCTTCCTTGAGTTCTTTGTTGAAATTTGGTCCGTAACATGAACAGGCTAACATAGAAAAAAAGAGTCAATTTTTCCATATTTGCATTATGAGTTGCTCAGGGCACCAGCAGCCACAGCTTGTCCTTCAGATGTTTATTAAACAGAGGAACTGAAAAGTGAGGTTTACAATCTCATCATACTCATCTGTGCCCAAGGGAATGGTGGTACAGGGGACAGGGCTCTCCACTGTGGCTGATCTCTTAAGCATCTTCACAGGAACAAGAAACTCCTTGAATGCCATATGCAGAGTGACGGTTGACACCAAGGGCATCACAGCAGATATTATTCCCAGAAACTGACAACATCCCAGCCTCAGGTGTTTTGTTTTGTTTTTTAATATAAAAACTTCTAAGATACTATATATTCTACAAGAGTGACACAGAATCCCACCCGGGAATATGAGAATGACAGCCACAAAAGGAAAGGGGCTGCATTTCTTCTGTAAGGAATGATGACCACCCCTCCCATGGGTCCCCTCTCTCCACTATGTTAAGAAGCAAGGGACAGAAAGGCCCATGGAGAACAACACTGGCTGGGAGGGCTATTGCACAACCCGGAAGAGCAGGACAGGCAGGCAAGGGGACTGGAGGAGGTTGTGCTGCTAAGAACTTCAATTCTGAGTCAGGAGCTCCATCCATTGGGCAGTCACCTGACAGGCCCATCTGAAAGTGAACCCTAGAACCAGGGACTACAATGAAAACACCTTCCTCATACAAACTGGGTTGAACAGAAGTGAAGCCATGGAGAGAGGCTATCTTGAGGGTTCTATTTCTAATCCAGGATGGTGGTGAGATTCGAAGAGCAGAGTTTGCTTGGGTGGGTGGGGGGAGCATTGTGTTCTCTCCTGAGCTTCCCTTATTTGGAAGGGTTCCTTCTGCTGGGCCACCACACAGGCCCTGTAGTCAACCTAGAGGGGACAGGGACACCAGGCATACTAAAATGAGTGCATGTGTCGAGAGGAGGGTGTCAGAACAAATGAGGCAAAACTATCCATTTACATGTAGCTGCACTGAGGTATGGGATCCCTGGCTGCATATGCCTGTCAACCCTAGAGCTTTGGCAGCTGGAGGCTGGCCACACAGTACCAATGAAGGCCACACGGCAACATAAGGCACTGATAACACAAAAGAATATGGATCTGCTTAGGACAAGGCCCAAGTCTGCCAGGCTTGCTGAGCTTCTTCTTCATGGCTATGCTGATTCAGGGCCTCCTGAAAAGCACAGGGATGAGTTAGTACTTCGAAGCAGCAGCTGAAGGCTAAAAAGTTGGCAATGGTTTCCCTCCAGGGCCCATCATGGGCTGGAGAGGGATCCCTACTGATGTTTAGATTTTCAAAAGATCCAACAAGCCTGCTGGGTGTGGTGGTGCATGCCCTTAAACCCAGCACTTGGGAGGCAGAAGTGGGAGGATCATCATGAGTTCAAGGCTACTCCAAGACTACACCATGAATTCTAAGTCAGCCTGGGCTACAGTGAGACCCTACCTTGAAAAACAAAACAAAACAAAAAAAAGATCCAACAATGAATGCACTCTCTAGGTACCCCCAAAGTCCCTTCCTGTGTATGGAAAGAGGTTGTAAACTCAGAAGGCTGAGGAAGAGATCACCCCAATGTCTTGACTCACAGGCCTCCAGGATGCACTCCACCAGTGAAGAACAGAAGCCATGAGAGATCTAGAATGGAAAGTCTGTCTGTTTGGGACAGAGAAGTCCTTACTCAGGGAAAGAAGTTGTCTAAAGTCCCCTACCTTCTTCCATTCCAGACCTTGACAAAACCAACTGAGAAGGCTGATGCCTACTACCAGCATCCAAACCAGGGCCTTCCCCAGTATATAGATCAACCAGCCCTCTAAGCATCTGTGAAACCTACCCATGTATACACTGACTTCTTGGAGGCAAGTACTTTCTGCTCATATCTTTTCCTTCTTTACCACTTACTTAGAAGAGTCCACAGGGTAATAAGAGGCCACAAAAGAAAACCTAGATGTACAAATGCCCCCACCTTCAGGGGCTTTTAGGGATGCAAGGTGTCTAGTTTGGTCTGTGTTGGAAAGTTCTGCCTTGGGACAAGACACATGGTGCTGTAGCAACCACTTAAGACACCTGAGAGGAGAGGGTGGGGCTGATTAGAGGAGTGGAGCATAGCCTGCTCCTCGCACCCAGAACCAGTCCTGACTTCAGGAATAACACTATCATGGAAGCTTACTCACAGTGTAGCCATCAGAACCTGGGAGGCAAAAATAAGGAAAGTTATTGCTGTCACCAATCCTCCGAGGGCAGCTGGCGGCAGGGAGCCTCCATCTACCACTCCTACCACTGCCACCTGCCAGGGCACCCACCACGGAAGGCCACTCAAGGATGTCGAGGCAGCAGTTGCTGAGGTAGAGATTTACATCTGCTCTTGGCAGAAGCTGTGGAACCAGCCTCTTAGAACTTGGAGGACTCTGGCAGATCCTTCACTAGGGGCCCTGATACTTTGGGGATAGGAGAGTTTGCATACAAATGAAGAAAGTGCCAGTGACAACATTACAAGCTCTTAGGAAGATGTGGAACTGAGTAACTATTTCTGGCAGAATGGTTTGCAGCAATTGCCAGTCTTGACTTTCTTACAACACACTGTGCCAGGGAGACTGGGTATATGTGTGAGAAAGTGACCCAAGGTTACCACTAAGTCCCCAAAATATACCCCAAGCCCAGACTGGTGAAGTGTCACTTTAAAGCCTCAAACTTTTGTAAGATTTTACTAACTCCCATCATTAGCCAAACCTTTGTCTTTTTAAGACACAGACTACAACAATTCCAGCCACTAGATTCCTGGTGCCACATCCACCAAACTGGCAATACAGGATGACTGCAAGACACTTAGGGAATAAAACCATGCCACTGTGGGAACCCAAGTGTCCTGGGACACAGTACAAAATGTACCTACATGGGGACTGGTCTGCTGAAACCAAGACATCAATTGCTCTGCCCTTTCCAAGCTCTCTACACATCACGTGCATGTCCCAAGTACCCCAACAAAGCCACAACCCAACAGGTGTGTCTGGACACACCTGGGGGGAACAGGCATTCCGCAGAGAGCTGCAGAATACCAGTGACACACCTGGGGAGGGCTCCCAGGAGGCTTCTAGGCTAACGGGGTAGGGTGGGCATGGGAGCTCCAGGCAGGCAACGGAAGCAGCTCAGTTACAACCACACCAGAATGGTTGGGCTGAATGGCTAAAGGGCTGCTGGGCTGCCCAAATAAAAGCCAGAGAAGGAGGGAGAAACACACTTTCAAAACTGCTGCCCTGCTTCCTACTGGTACTCAAAAGACAAGGGGAATTCATTCCTACTCTGTACACTTATTCTGGACAGAGAGAAAACTATACAATCGTGCTTAGAAACAAGTTCCCCAGTTACTTGTAATTTAAATTTTACCTATGATGCCAATGACTTGAGAAGGGGAACTGCTTTTACCTATTTTTCCCTTTTTGTATAAAAATTCAAGGTCTGGTCTCTATGTCAGATGAAGACCAGTATACCAGGTGACATTAATATTCCTGCGCCACCAAGAACTGCTCCCCTTTGCCTCAGCACAGAGTTCCAGGAGTCCTTAGTTAGGGCTCTTGAAAGCCCACCTCCCCTTCTGGGAATCCTCCTCACAAGGCCACTGTAAGAATCTGATGACTTCGTCTATAGGTGGAAGAGAAAGGAGAGAATACTGGAGGGAGGGGGGCACAAGACTCCTGGAGATACAGCTGACTCTACTCAAGCAACCTGAAGAGTGATCCTGAGTCATCCTGGGTTTAAGACTCTACATGTTCAACAAGTATCAGAAAATGACAACAATGTTAACGAACACTCAACAAGTGAGGCCAGAGGAGGCCTCCCTGGGATATCAGCGGATGGCGTGGGGCTACAGCCCTCAAGGCTTCGTGTTTCTGCAGTTAGGGAGATGAAGATAGGGTGGCAAGTCCAGCCCCCAGCAGGGCAGGCAAATCAGGCTGGTCTGTGACTGTGGTGTGGTTGGGAAAGCTGGTCAAAGGTTGAAAGAGCTCAGGTAGCTGCTGGAGAAAGAGCTGGGTAGACTCTCCTGTCACTCTTGTCATGGCACTTTCTGGAAGAGCCTCCTGCTCAGGGTGCTCTCCAAATGAAAGACTTGTCCTATTTAGCACTTCTCCCCAGAGCACAGGTGGATTTGTTGCAAACTCGAATGCAGCAATGGTTAAGTTCTCAGGAGTCCTGGCTCCAGGTAATTAACACTGTCTTTCTGGATTAAGTAATCATGTTCCAAAGCCAAATACAGCAGAGACTGTTAGGCACCAGGATGCTATGGGCAGAACCAGAATCCTACATCTTGTCAGCCAATCAGCACCAAGAAGGCTACGGTCCAAGAAGGCCAGCCTCTCCTCCTCTAATCCAACCAAGGGCCTGCCACTGGCCCCAGCTGAAGCTCGTTGGCATGGGGCATTCTGATTGGCAGGTCCTGGGCTGATGGACAGGACTGTAATCTTAGCTCCCTCTCATTGTAAAACTCAGACACGGAGAAATTGCACATTAAAACCAAGAAGGAAAGAGAAAAAGCTGCAGCCATGAAGGAAAAGAAAGAAGTGAGCAGAAAGGCAACAATGGGTTTGAACCAAGGTTCCTAAGAAAACCAGCATAGGACAGAGATGTGGCCATGTGGTGGCTTGAAAGAGCAAGAGGGGAAGGTTTTTGGCTTTACTGAGAATGGTTTATGGAAGAGGAAGAAGAGAAAGACAACAAGTGAGAGAGAACCCCCATGGAAACAGGCTTCTGACATGAGTCAGAGCATGGTGAGGAAGACGAGCGGAAGTGCTGCGCTAGCCTGCTGGCCCCACCAAGAGGATTCCTGTTCTCAGCACTTTAGCCTTAGGGAGACTTGAGTTTCTTAGTCCGTGGGGAGGTTCCATTCTCTGCTTTCACCACTCCATTTTCATGGTAACCTGGAAGGAGAAACACACAGATAGGGTTTGCAGCTGGGACTAAGGCAGGAGAGGGAGGCTGTGCCACAAGGCCCTGCAGCATGGAAGGGCCAACAAACTGTTGATGGGGCACCAGCCTGTAGCTTTCCACAGCAAATGGAATCTAGTAGTCTGCTTTGAGCAGACTACTGCCTTCCCTGTTGTCTTTGACAAGTGGTTTCACTTTAGGTGCTTGGTCTCTTACTGTCCTGTGGTGGGGCAGAGGGGGTCACAGCCCATTTAGTCCTGCCAGTTTCCTCAACCCCTTTCATGGCTCTACAGGACATCAGTCTGTCTCAGCAACAACTTCCAGGAATGGAGGCAAGACAAAAGAACAAGCCACTGTGGGGAAAAGGCCTGCCACTCCACTGGCAGAATTGAGAACTTTGCTCTCTTATGTTGCTGAAAAATACCTCCACCACATGTTTTCCTGCCACAGACTCACAGCAGTCTCCTCCTGCTTTACCAGGCCAGTGTGCATGTCTGGTTCAAAAACACACCAAGCCTTTGTCAGGCAAGAGAGTCACAAAACATGTCTTTGGTGCAGACAGGCCCCCAGGCTAGGCAAGAAGTACAGGACTGGGTTGTCCTTTGGAGTACATGCAAGGACCAAAGGGATACATGGGTTCACTCCTAGCACCACCCCCCAGCACTGTGTCTCTGTGAGTCATTGCTGAAGACAGAGGGGGAGCCAGCAACCTGGGGGTCAGTGGTGGGCACAGATGTAGAGCATGAGGGCAGGTGAGGACATGGCCACCTGTAACACAGGGCACAGGCGACAGCAGCAGCAGAATTTGGCTGGGTTCCAAAAGCCACCTGGAAGACATACTTCCCGCCAGAGGTCCCCACCCAGCATGTCCTGTCCTGCCCCAGAGTAGCTAAGGCTACTCTAGGCCCTGCTCAAGCCAGCCTGCCCACACTGGGATGGATGCTGGCCCACGCCCAGGCATGTGTCAGTCAGGGAGTCCCAGGCCCAGGGAATTCAGATGGAGGAGCCCACAGGGCTGGTATATGAAGTACCCAAAAGCCAGATCCTGGCCCATTCTCACCCACTCCCTCTCTACCACAGCCCTGGCACTCACTAGATTCCCTCTTGATGAGCCTTGCTGGGAGCCTGGGGATGGCTGGGACTCTCCGCTTGGCACTCTGCTCATTCCAGTATTCCCGCCAGTGTCGCAGCTGGGAATGGATGAAGCGCCACATGAGCCAGGCCTGGGCAGCACACACCAGCAGCAGCATGCAGAGCCTGTGAAGGGATAGAAAGGGGCTCCAGGGTGTATACTTTGGTGGCAGAGGTGGTGGTAGAGGTGGTAGCAGGTGCATACATCACACTACCTCCTCCATGCCACAGGTCCACAGCATGGCACAGAGGGCTCATGTAAACTCCACACATATTAGTAGAATTTAATGAAGGGAATTAAGAGACAATTGAAATAGGAAATAATTCTCTTCTAGCAGCTTACAAGTGGAGCAGGCCTGGACAGAACAACCACATGTCCCATGAACACATAGCATCCTGGCTCTCTTCCTTGACAGCAGGGAAGGCCCCTGGCCAAGCCATCAAGGACATGCAGTTGTCACAATCAACTGAGAGTCTGGGTAAGAAACATGAAGTGCTGCACTGATGTGAGGGCTCTGCCTTGTACACAGACTAGGACCCTGACTGCATCTGGGCACACTGGGGCTGGCAGATGAAGAAGGTTTTGATGGAAGCAGAAGGCTAGCTGTCCTTTCACCTCATGCCCAATGTCCAGAGATTTCCAGCTAAATACAGTATGTGGGAGACTCAAAGACCTCCTGTCTCCTGTGGACACTGTGCCAAGTTCAAGACATGGCTGGCAGTGCACCTTTGGCTTTTGCCAACTCACCTGCAAGGTAAGGTGTTGAAGTTCCCCTTCTCAGGGTCAAATGTCTGATTTTCCGTGCGAGCCAATCCAAAGCCAATGGCCAGCACGGCGAGAGTGAGGATGAAGAGGCGTGTGACCCCAAACACAGCAGCCCAGGCATTAAACCTGCTCACAGAGGGAGAAAGGGAATGTCAGCCTTAAAGCTCTTGAAAGAACCTTCACCCACTTCTTATGAAGTCACCCTAAGTGGGAAGAGGACTCTTGCAGGGCCTAGGAAATTAGGTATTTAAGAGATACCAAGAGCAAGATGCTCAAAAAAAAAAAAAAAAAAAAAACAAGCATCAGAAGGTGCTGCCAAAAGACAAGTAGGCAACATAAATCCAGCGTGGGAGCCTCCAACCACTCAGGCCTTTGGAAAAGCCTGGGTACCAACCCTCAAAGGCTTCTGGGCACACCAGCTCCCCCCTCCCCCAATACATCAGCAGCTTCACTTACAGCTTCTCATTGTTCTCATCTGCAAAGTAGAAGAGTCGAGCCGTGTGGAAGAGGAACTCAGTGGAGTACTGTAGCAGCAGCAAGATCAGGCCCAGGCGGCTCAGGCTAAGGAGAAAGACAAGCCTTACCTCCTTGCAAAATGCCCACAGTGGAAGTCAAGCCAACTGGCCCACAGTGGCTCAGGCTAGTGCCTGATCCTGGGATTCTCTCATCCTTTGCAATTCAGTGTCTTCAGGAAGACTTCCTGGACTGATTGTCCTGCCTTTGACCTGTTGTGTCTGAGTACCTGTTTGTTCCCACAGTGAACCTGACTAAGACTTTTCACAGCATTTGGCATCTTACACTCTCACTCAGTTAGAATCTTACAGTAGAAACAGAAAGGGTTCCTGGTGTATGACTTCCCACTGTATGGGTCCGCCCACTAGAGGTCCCTGGGGAAGCAGCACTCTCTCCTCCCATGTGGTCCTCAGCACATACTGTTGAGAAGGCACAGGCTGGCCACAACAGACCTATCTCACAGGTGAACTGTGAACATCCAACCAACATCAGAGCAGAGTTGGCACAGTGCAGACTCAGCAAGGACTGCCATGGCTTTTAGTTGCCACAGATAGGAGCTAGAACTTAAGAGCCACTGCCCTCCTGAATGCTATTAACCCAAGTCAGTCATTCTCATAAGATGCCTGTTGTGAGTGCCAGGGCCAGGGACCTCCAGGCACCACAGCAAAGCACTCAAAGGCCAGACAAACTACAGGGTGTTCTACTCTGCATGCTAAAAGCTCAAGCAAAGTCCAAATTATCAATGGCATAGGCCATTTATCAATATGATTAGAGACCCTCAAGGTCTAACACTAGAGCAACTCTTTCCACTTCTAGAACCACCACATAGCAAATTACCCTCCATTTCATGAAAATCCAACCTCAGGGCAACAAGTGGCATCTAGGCACCATGAGGTAGGAGCCTAGCTTCTTGCTGTCTTCAACATGCAAACCCATGGTTCAAAGGCCATGAAGTGGAAGTCTTCTCTGTTTCTGTTTCAAGTCAAGGTGGTGAGCTCTCTGGCATCCCATGGTACTTACCTTATCATGGGGCTTATACCTGTCCTACTTGCAATGGTCTCTCCCACCAGGTGGAGAATAACCACTCAGGATAAGACTCTTCCACTCTCCTTTATAGTCCCAAATCTTAATGGTACTCAGCAAACATGTCACCCCAATGAATGATCTAGTGTGCAGACACAGACATAAAAGGCCATGGAAATGTGGCTGGCTCAGGGTCTCACTCACTTTAAGAGGTATGCTCCGGCTACATGGACCAGGTACAGGGATATATACTGCAGCTGGCGGGGAACTTCCTCCTGGAAACAAGAATAGATGATCAGTGTGCTCACTCCCTAGCTGGAGATGAGGGAGATACAGGGAGAGTGTAAAGGGACGAGAAAGGGCCAGGTCCTGTACCCCTTCTAGGTCTGGGCAGCTTAACCACATAGTCCTATGTCACATCAGAACTCCATACACTGAGCTGCTGAAAAGTCCAATGGCCAGGCAGCAGGCAAGGGCCTGGTGTCAGGCTAGGTCTAGGTTGAGAAAGATAACACAAGGATTAGGGGAAAGGGCTTTGAATTATTCAATTCAGAAAGAAATGATAAAAAGGATTGGGAATGACAAGATCCTCTTCTACCCTTGCCCAAAGCCACACATCTGGTAGAGGAGGCAAGAGCCTAACACTGATGACCAGCTCTCACGGGGCTCTCTGTAGTGCTTCTACAAAGACTGCCACAGCATTATTCAAGATCCAACATTTTCCCTTCAGCAGCCAGCATTTCATGCTTCCAGAGACAGGAAGGAAAGCATGCTGAGAAGAGCAGGAGAGGCCTTCTAAGGGGTCATGAGAAGCAGTACTCACCTTTCGTACCTTCTGGAAGTAAAGCTCAGGAAGTGCATGCAGCCAATAGGCCAGCTGACACAAGTAGAAAAATTTCACCTGGAAGCTGGAGATAAGGCAGTAAGTCACACAGATAGGTTAGAGCAAAACATCCTGCCTCCACCCCAGGGTGATTGCCAAACACACCAGAGAATGGCCTAAGCCAAGCATGAGAAGATCTGAAGCAAGGGAGGGAGGCAGCTACACTAGGACCTCAGTGGCCATGCCATATACAAAGGGCCACGGCAAGTCCATGGGAAGAAGTAGTAGTGATTAAAAGTGTATAGAGGAGGGGATTCTTCAGGCTAGAGGAGAGAGCACTGAGGGTAAACATGATATCCATTGAATACACTCAGTGATGAGTGGCTCTAAGTTGCCTAGTGCCCTTGCACAGGCAGGCTCCTGGGGTAGAGAGGCCCAGATCTTGAAGCACCCAGGGCAGGGTGAGCATCAGCCCTGAAGGATGCAAGGAAGACATGCTATGAACATTAAGAGGGTCACCAGGGAGATATCAAACCGGAGATCTTGATGCAGTGTTCTGCATGCAGACTAGTGTCTCTGTGGGAGGAGCTAGTGCAGACCATGCTTATCCTGCATTTTACAAAACAGGCCTACAATCCACAACCCCAATTCTATAGGTTCAGGGCATGACTTGTCCTCATGGCAGCTGGCCCCACTGAGTCATGACAAAAATACTTACGAGAGGTACACATGTGGGTAGTCTTCCCAAAGGCTTCTTGGGTTTGTTAAGTATCCTTCCTATGATGGGTGAAAAAAGAGAATATTTAGAGGTGTGGGCATGCAATGTACAGAGGGCCTGTGATTGGTCAAGAACACATCTATCCCCCATCAGCTACCAAGAGGAATGAATGGGAAACAGAAAACAAAGGGTCTCTGTGTATAGAACCTGCTGGCATGCCTCCAACAGTAGAAGTGTCAGGACATAGGTCAGCACCATGTTCTGAAGTTTGAAGACCTGTGCCTGAATGTGGGCCTAGCATTTACAGCTTATTAAGTCTCTCCAAACTTCCACTTGTTCATCTGTAAAGTGAAGATAAAAATACTACCTTTGGGGTGTGGGAGATGACTCAGGTAGGAGTGCTTGTGTGCAAGCATGAGGACCAGAGTTCAATCCCTAGAGCCTATGTGAAAATCTGGGCATGGTGTGCATGCCTGTAATTCCAGTGCTGAGGAAGGTGGACATAGGAGGATTGCTGGGGCTCATTGGTCAGCTAGTCTAACCAAAGATTAAGAAGTTCCAAGCAGGGAGAGACTATGTCTCAGGGAAATAAGGTTGAGTACACTATATAAGAATACCCTATATCCTCCTCTGGCTGCCATACACATGCACACATCTATATATATCATGCACTTGAACACATATATCACATACTAAAAATATACACACACAACTACCTTTACAGAGTCATTACTGGAAATAAATGTAATATTTAAATGGCAGTGTCAGCATGGCATCTGACATGTATGCACTCAAGAATTATGTCCATGAAAGAATAAATGTACTAGTATTATCATCCACAGGAGATGTGAGGGCTTAATGTTTTTTCACACCACCATGAGCTATAAGACAATGGCAGGGGACTGGAAATATGGCTCAGCAATTAAAGGCACTTGCTTACAAAGTCTGATGGCTCAGGTTTGATTCTCCAGTACCAAGTAATGCCAGATACACAAAGTGGCACATGCATCTGGTGAGCATTTGAAATGACAGGTAGCTCTGGCATACCTATACTCACCCACTCTCTGTCTCTTTCTATCTTTCTCTCATATAAATATAATAAAAATATTATTTTAAAATATTTTTTCCAGGTGTAGTGGCTCACACCTTGAATCCTAGCACTTGGGAGGCAGAGGTAGGAGGATCACCATGAGTTCAAAGCCACTCTGAGACTACATAGTGAATTCCAGGTCAGCCTGGGCTAGAGTGAGACCCTACCTCAAAACAAAACAAAAACAAACAAAAAATAACAGTGGCAGGACCCAATCACTCTCAATGAGTCTGGACTTTGACTTCTGGCATTGTCATTGCCAGGAGTTTCTGTCACTCTGGAAGTTCCTTCACATTGGGGCATTTTTTTTTCCTTTCTCTGGCTTCTAGCCTAGTACCTTATACACAAGTCAGCTGAAAATTCCATCATGAAATAATCAGTCATGCTGGACAGAATCTAACATATAATTTCAAATGCAAAACTAAGCTCATAGTAAGAAAAGGAAATTTCCTGGGCTCAAAGGCACTGGAAAAAATGAACGTGATACTGTGGCAGTCCAGAAGGTATCCACGTTATAGGTATACAACCAGGACCCTTAAAAGGCAACTGTGTCAGAGGAAAGATCGTCTAGAAAGTGTCTACAACTAACACAGGGAACTGAGGAGGTGTGCTCAGCCAGGCCCAGGAAGAAAACAAAAACATTTACCCTAAAGTCTTCAACACCAGGTTTGCCCTCACAAGGTTTGAGAGTTCAACTATATACCTACTACCTGTGTGGTCCAGGAACAACTGGGGACAAGAACGTAAGATGAACAGTGCTGTGGGCCAGGGATACCCTCCAGCCAAGGATGCAAGCATTCTCACGGATGCAGAAGATGAGTCTACAACCCAAGATTACAGAACACAGGAGGAAACTATATACCTCCAGCAAGGGTCAGTCGGCCCAAGAGTCCAATAAGAGTTGTTGGTTGGGGGCTGGAGAGATGACTCAGCAGTTAAGGCCTACCAATCCAATCTCAATTCCCCAGTACCCATGTAAAGCCAGATGTACCAAGTGGTGATGCATCTGGAGTTCAAATGCAATGGCTAGAGGCCCTGGCGTACCCATTCTCTTTGTCTTTTTCTCAGTATGTCTCTCTATGGTTACAAATAAATAAAAATACTTTCAAATTAAAAAAATAATTGGTTAAATGAATCATAAATACTTTCAACAATGTCTCTTTTGAAGAAAAAAAGGGGAAGGGGGGAGATTAGTGTGACCTCATAGAAAAGAAGAAATGAAGGAACAGATAGGAAAGATACTCTGAAATGAGATGATTCTGTAGTGGCACAACTCTAATCTGAGGCTGTCCACCAACTTCCTGACCCCAGAACTTCAGGAAACCAGAAAAATCAGTTGAGCTGTTAGTTTGGATGAAAGGCTGAGAACCTCAACAGCTCACCCCAGGACTTGGGGCAGAGGCTTTCAAGGCTTGGGAGAAAAAGGTCAACCTAGCTGGTAGAAATTGCTCTAAGCTGTTGTCAGTTGGATCTGGGGTTGTGTGTTAGGTGCAGACACTTTTACCTATGACTTGGATACCTTCTGGACTACCACAGTGGTGTCACTGTTCAGTCTTTTCCAAGTGAGGGCTGCTCTGCCCACCCTAAAGTCACAGCCCCTAAGACTGAGAAGGAACAGTCAGATACCTGTGCCAGAGTAGATACACATGGTAACACAGACTGAAGAAGAGCTCTCATCCCATGCTCCTACAGGCTCAGTTACAATCTCCCTCTCCTATACACCACACAGACTCAAGTGCAGTGGTATAGGTATAGTGGTGGCCCTGACCTTCTATGTGGCCACACTGATGCTATCTGTCCACCTCTCCCCTGCCTGCCCTTGTGAGAACTTTGACCTCAGGTCCAGTGACACCTGGTCATACCCACTCTGCCTCATTGCAGGGAAACTGGAGGGTGAGAGGCCCCTTCCTAGAGGAATCAGCTATATACGTAACAGGAAGAGGGGTACTTCTGGGGCAGAGGTGAGGAGAGGCATTTCTGTGAGAAAGACTGGCCAAGATAAGCAGTACAGCCTGGATGGGCTTGTGATTTAAAACAGGAACTGTTCATCTGACCTCTTTACTGAGACGACAAAGAAGTCAGAACTTGAAGCCAATGCACCAAAACACTCTTCAGCAACAAATGCTACCTACTTGTCTGTCAATGTCCAGTCCACTGGGACTGGAGGAGGCAGGGCCAGGAGCCAGAGGAAAAATGACTCACTGTCCCGAGAGTAGCATTTTCCAGTCCTCTGTCTAGGCAGCTGTCTGAGGGAGGGTAGAGAGGGCTGGAGGTGTACCGCCTCCAAGTTCAGGCATGCCAAGTGGGCACCAGGGTCATGGCGACACAGTGAGCACCTGTAATCCCTTCCAGCCCCGAACAAACTCAGGCAGCTGGTTTGGGCAAGCATGTGAAGTCCTTTGTTCAATCATGATCTCCATATAAGCCCATGGGAGGCCTCAGCATGCCACTTCAATTCTTCCTGTTTTGTTTCCTCCCATTTACCCAGCAGCTTTCCTTTTTGGTGCTCAAACAAGAAGAATCAAGATAGGACACTGCCAGATGCTACCTAGAGTCACACACCCCCTGTCCCACTTGTTCATGGGGAACCACCAAGCACTACAAACCATCATGCCAAGGCAACCAGCCTGCCAGTCCCAAACAGATCTGATTTGGAGTTCCATAAACGGAGTTCTCACCAACTAATGGATGGGGGAGGGGTTAAAATAGGAAGTAAAATATGCTGAGGAAGTCAGATGTCCTCTAGTGGGGTGTTTTGTTTTTTTTCCCCCTCCCTTCCTTTTCTTTCCCCCTAAACAGTGAGTATTCTATCAAAGACATTAGAGGATGACATTCTTAGAAGAATCACTGTTGGTCCAACCACACTCCCCAGCACTCTACTTGCATTACACACCAAGGAAAAACATCTGAATAAACACCCCAATAAAACTGGTATCTAGTGAAAGGGATTTGGGTCTGAGAGGGGTTAGGAGAAAGATGGGAGGGGGGAATTCCATGAGTCCCCGTTTCATGAGCCCTGTATCAGGTCCACTTCTTAATTCTTTTTGAACAGTTCTACATTACTTTTACAAACCTGACCATCAAAATTCATTACTTTAAAAACTGTTAGACTGGAGAGATGAGTCAGAGGTTAAAGTGCTTACCTGCAAAAACTAACGACCCAAGTTTGATTCCCCAGTACCCACGTAAAGTCAGATACACAAAGTAGAAAATGCACTTGGAGTTCATTTGGAATGGCTAGAGGCCCTGGTTTGCCCTTTCTCTCTGTCTCACTCTCTTTGCTTGCAAATAAACAAAGATTGAAAAATAAAAATAAGCCAGGTGTGGTGGCACACACCTTTAATCCCAGTACTTGGAAGGCAGAGGTAAGAGGATTTCCATGAGTTTGAGCCCAGCCTGACACTACATAGTAAATTCCAGGTCACCTTGGGCTAGAGCAGGACCCTACCTCAAAAAACAGAACAACAAAAAATATTTTTAATAAAAATAAAACTGTTGATAACTGGGGAAAAAAAGATGTATGCAGCTTAGTCATCATCTTCACAGCCAGTACTTACTGAACACAGCACATGCCAGACACTGTACCAGGTGGGCAACTAAGAGTAGAAGCCTTCTAGAAGGCAGCTCTGAGCAGAGGCAGAGTTGCACACCAAGTATGCACACATGCACCAGGGGAGCGGCAGCCATGGATGCAATACGAAAAGTGCAAATGGGGAGGATGCTCTGAGGAAGTGACATGTAGAGGAAAATGGATGGCAGAAAGTAGCCAGCCATGAGAAGACTGAACGCAGAGAAAACTTGTGAGAGGCACCCAAGAGGTAGAAACAGCCAGCAGTCTACTCTGATACAACCAGAGGCTAGCAGGGCCCAGGTCACACAAGCAAGGATGAGAAGACAATTTTACTGCAGCTGGAGAGGAACATATTTTAGCAGGGGAATGCATGGTTTGGCTTAGGTTTAAACAGATCCATGTGGCTGAAGGTAGATGGGGGGGGGGTTCATAGTATAAATGGCCTCGCTGGCAAGGGAGACAGTGGTGGTGCTGTCAAGAGGTGATGGGGGACTAGTGTTTTGCAGCCCTGACACTAAGGACATCTTAGGGAAAGAATGTTCCCTGTGGGGCACCCTTCCTGTCCTATGCACCCCAAGTTAGGAGCTTCCCTGGACACCCACTAGATGCCAGTACCATATTATCAATGTCCACCCAGGGCAAGGAGCACAGCATTGGGGAAAGCAGTGCAGGTAGAAAACAGAGAGGAGAATTTCAAATGACATTGGAGGAAGAGCTGGTAGTATCTGCTGATGAACTTACTGTGATAAGTGAAGGAAAACCCAGGAGTGGTTATGCATGCCTTTAGTCCCAGCACTCAGGAGGCAAAGGTAGGAGGGTTGCCATGAGTTCGAGGCCACCTTGAGACTACATAGTGAATTCCAGGTCTGCCTGAGCTAAAGCAAGACCCTACCTAAAAAAACAAAACTACAAAAAAGAAAAGAAAAACTGGTTTGCGCAAGGTACTTAAATGAAAAGTGAAGGAGAAAAATCATGGCAAATTTCCATAACCCACAGAAAATCATGAAAAAAAAAAAGACAAAAACCTGTTTTTCTTCCTTTTACCAAACTTTGTCAATCCCTTCTTTTCATGTGGATATTCACAAGGAGGTAAGGGGTGAGGCAGGAGTAAAACAGTGTTACTAGGAAGGTGTTCTGCATTGGTCCTTGGTCGCCATGTTGCAATAAGTGTGCTAAATGGGGAACAGGATCTCATCAAAGTAAAGGGCGTAGGAGCTTCCCCAACAAAAGCTCTACATGCCCCCAACTACTTTCCACTGGACTGAAAAAAGCAAAGACACCACAGTTGAGCAGTTCTCATTCTGAAAGGGATGCTAAGGAGCTTTGTTCTTGGCCTCCAAATCTGGTCTCCATGTGTCCCAGCAAGAGTGGAATGTCTGGGGATGAGGCTGAAAGGGTAGAAGTGATTCAGAGATGAGGCAATGCTTCCCATGAAAGGCCAGCTTTGAGGTTTCCAGAAGTGGGTATTGATTCAACCTCAGGGGCTTGGAGAGGCCTGAGATCTAGAAGGACAGTGAATCCTGTTCATATAGGGTAATGCCATCCCCTGGGAGTGAAACACAAGAACCCAGTTTGAGAGGACAGAAGTCTCAGTTTGCTCACGTACAATTCCTGGTGTCCTGCTCAGAAAAACTGTTCTGTTATGAAATGATAATAAGGATAAAAGCAAAATTCAAAAGGTACATGTTGGCTCCTGCTTTGAGAATATGAATTTCACATTTGGCTCTAAAAAAAAAAAGAGTTCTTTATGTTAGGATGGCCCAGCTCTGTCAGCGAAGACAGAGGAGAGACATGACAGAGCTGGGAAGAACCTCAGAGAGGTCACCCACAAAGTTGCTTGATTTTTTTAAGCCTAGGCCTGGATCTCTCATGGGACCTGGTTACAGACAAGAGGTGCTCCAGGTGAAGAGGGGTGCTAAATACCTCCCAGCACAACAGGCATGGTCTTGAATATTGAGTACCTATGGACCACCCACATTCATTTTTAAAACAGTATTTTAATTTATTTATCTGGAAGCAGAGTGACAGAGAGGCAGACAGACAAAGAGAATGGGGACACCAGGGACTTAAGCCACTGCAAATGAACTCCAGATGCATGCACCACTTTGAGCATCTGGCTTTACATGGCTAATGGGAAATCAAACCAGGGTTGTTAGGCATTGCAGGCAAGTGCCTTAACTGCTGACTCATCTCTCCAGCCCTAAAAAATATTTTTATTTAATTATTTGCAGAGAGAGAGAGAGAGAGAGAGAGAGAGAGAGAGAGAGAGAAACAGCAAGGCACACCAGGGCCTCCTGCCACTGCAAACTAATTCCAGACATATATATCACTTTGTGGCTTTACGTGGCTACAGGGGAATTGAACCTGGGCTGGCAAGCTTCGCAAGCAAGCACCTATAACCGCTAAGCCATCTCCCCAGCCCCAATTTCTTTGCATGAAGGAATTTTGCTCTATCAAAGGATTTGATGTGCAGAAGGATGATGCTGGCCTCGCATATGAGGTCAACATTGTATAATACAAAGTGTGATGGACTTTATTACAGTTTAGACATGAGATATCCCTTAAAACTCATGCGTTGAAGTATTGGATCCTGGTATAATGATTAGGGGTGGGGTTTCGGAAAAGTGCTTGAATCATGAGGGGCATCACTTATGGATTCATAATTTGAGGGCACAACTGGAGGTGACAGAAATGAGAAGGCAGGGCCTGGTTGTAGGAAGGTCACTGGGAGCTTGCCCTGACCTTGGCCCTGGTTCCTTTTCCTCTCTTCCTCTCTTTCTCTTTCTCTCTCTCTCCTTGTTTCCTGTCCACCAGGACGTGAATCACTCTGCTCTACCACATGCTCCCCCTTGATTTTCTGCCTTGATTTAGGCCCAAAGCAATGGAGCCAGCTGACTATAAGCCAAGCCAAAATACAGCTTCCCCCTTCAAGCTGTTTGTTGATTATTTTATCACAATAATGCAAATTTGGAGCCAGACCCCAAAGTCATCATTGCCACTTTGGAAGTGCAGTAATATGGGCACATTGCAAACAACTGAGCTTGAGACCCTTAAGTCAACATCAAGGGCACCTGATTATTGTGAAAACATGAAATGTACATGATGGGGACTGGAGATACAGCTCAGAGGTAGAGCATTTGCCTAGCATGTGAAAGGCCCTGGGTCTATCCCTAGCATCATGGGGTAATGTTTGCAGACAGGGCCAGTCAAACAATACAAAGCTATGTAGACAGATGGTACCATTAGGTAACATCAGGTCATAAAGACAGGTGTTTACTTTTGGACAAGCTACTAAACTGCATCCATACTGTTTCATCTGGCCTCTCACTACAATTCCAGGAGAACAGAAAAGAATTTCAATTCTAGGAAACTTACTCCTGTCTTTCCTCCCATGCAAACCCTTCATAGTCATTTCATCAGCAGTGAAGAGACTGCCCAATAGCTTGGCTCTCACCCTTCAACACTATCGAGGACTACTCACCGTCACCACCACGTAGAAGCACCACACCACTGAGCTGAGATGAAAGATCACTAGCTGTCCCGATTCATTGAACTTGCTGTGTTTGACCTTGGAAAGGTGAAGTCGCTTGCTGATTTTCTAAAGTTGAAAGAAAACTACACATATTACTACATGAGCATATTCATACTGAGCAAATTTCAAACTCTATTTCCTCTCCATCAAAGGGTAGAACATTATTAGAAATTTGTACAAAGCCTGCTTACAGTCCAAGTTAATTAGTGTAAGTTGACTGTGCACAGTTTTTAACTTCAGACAAACATTTCAAGAAAGCAGCAAGATTAAAGTCCTTAGCCTATACAGACAGAAAACATTCTCTAGTCATGCTGTGTGTGACAGACCCGTATGGATACAGCTTTCTCCTGTGTAATACTGCTACTCCATGTACTGAATGACAAAGTACAGTGAAGAAGCCCAGCCTCTTGGATTAACCAGGAGACGCAAATCAGGGAGCAAAAGAAACAGAGCTGTGGTTATCCTAGGCAAGGTCCTCTACCTCAATGTACTCCCCCCAGAAGCAGCTTATCTCCCCCACCAGACCTGCCACTTACATCTAATATGTACTCCTGAACCACAGCATGCAAGATGATGGTGATGAAGATGTAGAACAAGATGGTACCGAGGTCCTTCGGGCCGTAGTGGTAGTGGACCATCTCACCATCTGTGGGGTAAGAAGGTCCCATCAGCATCCCCAAAGGTGAAGAAATGGGAACATGTAGTACCTTGCTAAAGGGGCACAGAGGATATGGGGTTAAGGGAACTTTGAGGCAGGCTGAAGCCCCGGGTTGTCTCTGCTCTGAGATTCTAGTAGGAGCTTTGCCACCCCCACCCTTCACCTTAAAACTCCTGGCTCCCTAAGCAAGTCACAATGAACCCTGCATTCTCATCCCAGCAGGGCTGACAACAGGTGACAGTCTCTCCATAAGCTGCCACCACCGGACTCATGTCCAGAATCACATACTTCCCGCCACTTAACTGATGCAAATTAGGCATTCACAGGTTATCTGCCCTCACCTATCCACTCATGAGGTGCCCACTCACCACCCTGCCTTAACCAATCCCCTTGCTTTCCTCCTGCCCCTAGTTCTCCTGGCTTCTCTCTATAAATATAACCTCTCCACATACAATAAACGATACATCTGCTCATCACAACCATGACGCCTGTGTCCCGAGAGTTTTCTCTCATATTTCACTGGCTTGAACCCTGCTTGCATGCTCAGCTCTGCGGAACCGCCCTGCTTCCTTCCAGCTCGGCCACACCACAGACCGAATGCAGCAGCGACCGTGGCAACCCTCAGTGTGAGCTCCGCCTCCGCTGCCACCAGAGCCCCGGGGAAAACGGAATGACAGGAACAAAGTGAAAAGAGATGGGAAACATGATGTGCTGTCCAGCGTTACTTCTTGTAGTTACGTTATTGTTGTTGGGACAAAACACCTGACCAAGAGCAGCTGCTGGGAAGAAAGGATTTATTTTGGCTTACAGTCTCAAGGGGAAACTCGATCGCAGGAGAAAGCATGCCATGAGCAGAGGCTGGATATCACCACTGCCACAGCAGGTAAGAAACAGGAAGAAGAGAAAGCCCAACTAATACTGGTAAGCTAGGGGCTAATAAACCTCAAGTTCTATACCCAGCAATACTCCTCCTCCAGCAAGGCTCCACCTCTCAAGTTGCCATCAGCTGGGGATCAAGCATTCAAAACACATGAGTTTATCTGGGGCATTTGATTCAAACTACCACATTACTCATCTGTAGCTAACCCATACTTAGAAGAAAGTCTTTGCCCCAGCATGTTGCCTAACCTCTGGTCTTGGCCTTTGGAAATGCTAGTGGGGAGGGCAGTGGAGAACCAAGTTCACTGTTCGCTGTGATGACTATAAGGCTCTGGAATCTGGGCAGGAGAGCACAGGGCTTGGGATAGAGAGTTTTGTTAAAGACCAACCAATCTCCATCATGGCCTGGCTGTATGCCTGTGGGTGTGAGTGTCCTCAATTTCCTCCACTGTAAAATGGGACTAAAGTCAGGCTTCATTGAGGAAGTACAATGAGAGCACTAAGAGGGAAGACTCATAAGCAAGGCTGCCTGAATTTGTACCACAGTTTTGCCCTTTATGTCCCATGTGTAGCAGTCAGCTCCACATTGCTGGGATGAACATCAAACCAGGCACAGTTTAGGGGAGGAAAAGGTTTATTTCATGCTTACAGATTCAGGGGAAAGTTCCATCACTGGCAGAAGAAGCTGCTTCCATGCATCCAAGCAGTGAGAAACAACCAAAGAGCCCATAAAAATCAAATGCAACAAGCACCAAAGGGCAGTAAGCAATAGGGACCCAGATAGAGCTCAGACTACTCTACATACCTTTGGACTGGAAATCCCCCCCTTAGGGCTGGACCCCAGGATCCACCCCCAGTGACACCTGATAAAGCCAGGTGACTGGAGACCCAAGATAGAAGCTTTAATAAAACACCCAAGTCTATGGGGCCATACATTTAAACTATCACACCATGTGACCAAGGGGCACCTCTATTTGTGAGCATTTTTTCTATGCCTTTAAAGTGAGGGTACCAGTGCCTTCATCATAGGGTTATTGTGAGAAGGAAATGAATGAATATTAAGTGTTGTGATGGTTAATCTTAACTGTCAGCTTCACTGGATCTAGAATGACCATGGAAACACACTCTAATTGGGGGGGGGGGTGTGTTCCAAAACAGTTGAACTGAATAGGGAAGACCCATGGTGAATCAGATAGCACCATCCCATGGACTGGGGTCCCAGACTGAATAAAAGGAGAAAGAAGAGCTGAGCACCAGCATTCATTTCTCCACTTCCTAACAACAGATGCAATGTGGACAGATGCAATGTGACCAGCCAACTGGTCCTACTGCCATGCCTTCCTACCACAATGGGTTGTACCTTCAAACTAAGCCAAAACAAGCCCTTCCTTCCTTAAGCTGTTTTTGTCAGGCCTTTTGATAGAGCAACGAGAAAAACAATATAAGTGCTTAGACCAGTTTTTGGCACATATGTGCATCTGCTGTTACATTGTTGAGCTATTGCAAAGATTCAATGAGTTTCATTTCTATATTGGACAATTATTATAGTGCCTTTCCTATAACTTACATAGGTATGTAACACATGGTGGGTTATTATACAATAGTATTAAATTAGTCAGAATCTCACCTACAGAGGCCTTACAAAACTCTACCACTGTAGCCTTTCTCCATAATATAATTTTATTTTATGTTATGGTTCTTTGAAGTAAGGTCTCACTCTATCCCAGGCTGACCTGGAATTCACTATGTACTCTTAGGCTAGCCTTGAACTCACAGTGATTCTCCTACCTCAGCCTCCCGGGTGTTGGGATTAAAGGCATGTACTACCATGCTCAGCCCCCAATTTTTTTTTTTTATTTTAAGATAGACTTTTGGTATAGTATATAGGCCTTGAACTCACGGCAATCCTACTGTCTCAGCCTCCTATGTGCTCATTCTCCTGCCCAATTATAGAGCTTCCACCACACTTGCCTGGTGGAGGAGTTGATGCCTGATCTCTAGTGGGCAGGCTGCAGGGTTGCAGAGGCCTGGCAAGTGCCTTCCTGGGTCTCTGAGCTCTGTAACTGCCCTCCCCCAGCAACATCCTGGCTGCCTTTCCAGTGTGTTGCTCTGCCCTGTCACTCACATATGAGTCATCTCTCTGCTGAGATGCATTTATCAGAAGGTAGGTCAGGGTCAGTTTGTTTCAGAGTGGCCAGAGAATGAAGCAAAACAGAACTGAGTCAATCTAGGATTCACTGCAGCTTAATTGGGAGGATGTGACAGTGGGCAGTACCAAACACATGAACTTTGACACCAGATGAACTTTGACAATAGACGCTTTCCTTTTCCATCTCCCTCCTTCTGTCTACACACACTGCTCTGTGAGAGGCACTGGGCTAATGTTGAAATAGGAAGATAAAAGGTGCTGCCCTTGTGGTCTGAGTCCAGCAGGGGACTGACAGACACTACAGTTGCATGACAGATGCGTTGTGCCACCAAGAAACAAATAACAGTGGTAATGTAAGGAAAGGCTGGACTGCAGCTGGTACAGGGGCCACTGGCCAGGAAGTCCAGTCTGTAATGCCATGGAAGATCAGGGGCAGGCAGTTGGCGTGGGCATCCTAGGCCCAGAAGGCTGCATATTCAGGAAAGCAGCTGGAGATAGGGTGGGTATGAGGCTGCCATGATAGCTGTATGCCACTGAGGTCAGCATAGAAATATCCAAAGTCCACTTTCAAATGACACTTGGCAGCAGTGAACAGTGGCAGGCCTGGAGATGAGGACCAGTGATCCAGCTAAGAGACCATAGTACCTGAACTCCAGCAGGAGAGACAAGATGGATGGAGTGAGATGTAGTGCTAACCACCCTGAGGGCTTCCAGCCACAAAGAAGTCAGCAGACAGAGGGAGAAGAGACACATGTGGTACAGATCTCATCTCTTCCACTATCTGCAGGGCCCAGTTTCCCCTGCTTCTTCACAGGGAAGGGGCAAAGGAGATGAAGCAGATTGCAGCACATTTTGTAACGATTGATGATTGAAAAAAAAAAAAACTTGGGTCAGAGAGATGGTTCAGAGGTTACAGCACTTGCCTGCAAAGCCAAACGACTCAAGTTTGATTCCCCAGTACCCATGTAAAGCCAGATGCATAGTGGCACATGCACCTGGAGTTCGTTTGCAGCAGCTGGAAGCCCTGGCATATGCACATGCATATTCATTGTCATTTTCTTTCTCTCTCTTTCTCTTTGTCCTCTCTTCTATCTCTCTGCTTCCAAATACATAAAGAAAATATTAAAAAAAACCTAAACATGCAGCTTTATGATCAAGGCCATCACTATTAGCAAACAGATTTACACCCAACCAAACTAGCACACACTAAAATTAGTGAACTAATACATGTGTTGGTGAGACACACCTGTAAACTCAGCAGGAGGCAGAGGCAAGTTCACTATATTCACAGTTACAGGCTAGCCTAGGCTATATAGTAAAATCCTGACTCAAAAAACTGAATAAATGAATGAATGAATGAAATACTACTTAAGACTTCACTTCATCCATTCCAAGCTTTCTGAGGGTACTAGCAGCAGAAAATAAAAATAATACATACATGGACAGGAACATTACTGCATTGCTTTGCTACTAAGGTCTGCATCCATGGTGTTCCTTAGCCACAAACCACAGGCAGGGGTTCAGGGTGGGTACTGGGGAAGTGGCAGTGGGCAGTGGACACCATTGCTGCCCTCTTAGAACTTAGCACCCAATTCTCATGCACTTAGAAACCAGTGAGTGAGGTGCCACCATTCAACAAAATCTCTTGATTACAAAACGGACAAAGCATTTGAATAGACAGTATTTTCCCAGACACTCAAATGGCCAAAAAAGACATACCTAATATCTCTTATGATCAGGGACATACACATCAACCCCTGTCACAACTGGAATATTAAAAAAATAAGATAAAGTTGGATGTGGAATGCCCTCTAGAGACTCCTATGTTTGAAGGCATGATTCTCGGGTGGTGGCGTGGGTTTGTAGAACCTTTAGGAAATAGAGCCTGGCTGGAGGAAATGTGTCACTGGTTACAAGCCTTAATGTGTTTGCTCCAGCCCCGCTGATGTGAAGGTGTGACACTGGCTATCTGATCCTTGCAATGATAGATATCCTGCTGAAACCATAAGCTGAAATAAAGCCTTTTCTTCCATAAGCTGCTGCTGATCAGGTATATTGTTTCAGCAATGGGAAGGTAATTGACAAACAAGTATTGGTGAGCATGTGGAGAAACTAGAATTATGAACTTTGTTGGTGAAAACAAAACATAGTGCAAGCACAATAGAAAAGATTCCTCACAAAGTGAAAAATGAGATTACTATTGGTTTTATTAATTCTACTATGTGGTATATTTCAATTCAAAAGAATTGAAAGCATGATTTCAGGTACGAGAGATAGCTCAATCAGTAAAGTGCTTGTCAGCATTCATATAAAAAGATGGATGCAACAGTGCACACATGTAATCCTAGCACTGTGGAGGGGAGACACAGAATCCCCAGACACGTGCTTCAACATAGAATAAACATTGGCACTATACTAAGTAAAATAAGTGTCACAAAATGACAAAATGTTTTGATTCTACTGAGATGAGTTCCCTAGAGTAGTCAAATTGGTAGAGATAGAAAACAGGACTATGATTATGCAGGCCAGGAGGAAAGAGAAATAGGGAGGAGTTGTCTAATAGTTACAACTTCACATTTTTCAAGAAACTTTTTGTGGAGATTGGTTGCACAACAAAGGTGAATGTACTTAACATTTGCATAAAGTCATTAAGATGTTTGTTGTACACTTTGCCATAACTAAACACGCAACATACGACAGTGACCAGGTATGGAAAGCATTCTGAAGTGAGCTCATGGTGGCTCCAAGGTGGTAGATGACACGAAGCCCCAAGTAGAGCTCTGTGAACAGCTCTCAGAGTGATGGTAGTCTGGAAGATTTATGAAGACCCACTTTGGGTCAAAAAGCAACAAGGGTGAAAGGAAGACAGCCGTTAGGCAATGCCTGCACATCTTCCAGGAAGGAAGGATGGGGGTTGGGAGTAGGCAAGCACTCTGCTTGATGATGAAGGTATAGAAATGGAGACAGATAGATTGGCTACATTTGAGTGATGCAATCAAAAGAATCAGCTATGGACTGGGTGTGGGGAACAATTCTCAAGATCCTTCTGGTATTTTTGAAAAAATATTTTTAAAAATTTATTTGCAAGTAGAGAAAGATAGAGAGTATAGAGACAGACAGAGAGAATGGGCTCACCAGGTGCATGCCAATGAACTCCAGATGCATACACCACTTTGTTCACCTGGCTTTATGGGAGTACTGGGGAATCAAGCCCAGGTTGTTAGGCTTTACAGGCAAGCACCTTAACCACTGAGCCATCTCCCCAGCCCTTCCTTCTGGAATTTTAACTATATTCTGCTGCCCTCATTCACCTTTGCAGAATTCTTCAAGGAGCATCATGTCATGTGATTCCCTGTAATTATTCACAAGATGGGCAAAGGCATCCAATGCAGAAACAGTTCAAAGACTCAAAAGACATGGCCATTTCTCAGTTATCTTTATTTCTAGTGCCCCAGCCTAGCCTGTAAATGGCAGCTTGCACTCAACACAACCTATCCCTGCTTTGTGCTTCATCTCTGGCTATAGTCTGCTCCCTATAGCCTCGTCCTCCTATTGTAATAACAAACAGCACAACACCTGGATTCTCAAAAGATATTCTTTGATTCACCAATTCTTCCCACCTACTATCTTCTTATTTTCATTCACATATTTTGATAATTTCATGCATGTTTAAAAAGCATGTTAATCATAGTCACTCCCCATTATTTTCTCTCACCCCCTACCACTAAACCTCTTCTTCCCAACTTCTTGTCCCTCCTTATACTTTGGCATGTTCATTTCATTTCATCACAATTTCATTCATTCATTATTTATTTATTGTGGCCCACTGACTTTAGTTAGGGTTGCTTAGATTAGCATGAGTGAGGGGCTATTTGCTAGAGTATGAACAACTTACCAGTGGCTCTATTACTCAAGAAAATGTCTCCCCCTCCTCCAGCAACCATTATCTGCCAATATCCTTTAGGAAGGGTGGGACCTCGTGATCACTGAGGGGCCCCATTTTATGTAGGTCTTGTGTAGTATGAAATACAGTTGCGAGTCCATAAGTGCAAAAGCCACGTCCTATCCAAGACAGCAAGCATTTCATAGCATTCATCCTCATCCTTCAGCTCTTACTGTCCTAGCCTTGGAGGTGATGTTTTAGATATCCACTTTGGAATTGAGCACTCAACAGTCACTTATCCTCAGCATTTTGAACAATTATGAATCTATGCAGTAACTTCTGCCCTATGTAAAAAGAAGTTTCTCCGACCCAAGCTGCAAGGAGCACTAGACTATAGACATAAACATAAACATATTGAAGGAAATTTGATGGGTTCAACATGTCCTTTAACAAAACAATAGTAGTAGTTTCCCACGAGGGCCTCTGGCCTCCCCAACCACAGGCATTGATCAGGTTAACAGCACCAAGAGTGAATTACTTCTTCTCAAGCAATACTCAAATCCAATTAGAAAGTAGTTGGTTACCTCTGTAACAGTCACGACACTATTGCATCAAATGGGCACATCTTGCCTGGCAGATCTCCACTTTCTTCCTTATCTGCAATGTTCCTATTTTAGATTAGAGTAGAAAAGCAAATTGGTTTGACAACTCCTTTCTAAAGAACTACAGAGACAGGAATTTTGCTTAAACAAGGTGATAGCTCATGATTTTAATTTTAAAAATTTGGTGGTTCACTAATTTTCATAAAACTGCTCTCATGGGGCTAAGGAGATGGCTCAGTTAGTAAAGGGCTTGCTGTTCATGTAAGCATGAAAATCTGAGTTCAGATTACCACCACTCATGTAAAAAGAGTAGAACCAGCAGTGTGCTCCTAGAATCCCAGCACTGTAGAAGTTGGGCTTGCTCTAGAGAAGTAAGTGAGCTCCAGGTTGAGAAATCCTATCTTTAAAATTAGGTGGAGCATTTGGGAAACAGAGGTAGAAGGATTGCTATGGGCTTGAGGCCAGCCTGTAACTACAAAGTGAGTTCCAGGTCAGCCTGGGCTAGAATAAGACTCCACCTTGAAAATACCAAAAAAATAATAAAATAAAATAAAACATTATAAAATTTAGGTGGAAAACACCACATGTTTGCTGTCATATGTGGATCCTAGCTTCAAATGTTTAGATTTCAATGAAATAAAAGTCAGTAGTAAAGATCATGAAGCTAGACAGGGGCTACAAAGGAGGAAAGAGGGGGGGCTTGAGTGGAGAATATAGTAGATATATAAATAGAGGGGCAGAATACAAGCTGGGGGAGATGGTCTAAGGGAAGTTTGAAGGAGAGAAGGGAGAGAGAGGAGGGCTAATCAAAATTTAAGATTTATGAATGAGCCACAAAGAAGAAAACTATTTCTTTGCTAGGTAATAATAATTTACACACACACACACACACACACACACACACACACACACACACATATATGAGAGAGAGAGAGAGAGAGAGAGGTTGGGCAGGAGTGTCCTGTGGAGGTGGGTAATGTGCCCAGACGCCACAGATACAATTACTAGAAAAATTTCAGTGCAAAGGGTAGGACACCTTCCAGCGAGTTGTTGACCTCCAAAATATTAGAGGCCATAATTGTGAAGGATATTTGTTGTCTACCAGAATGAGATATAAGAACCTATTGCTGAAGACTTCACATGCTTGGGCTGCAGGTCACTGAGAAATCAAGCTGGAGCTGAGAAGGAAGCCTCCTTCTCATTGACTAGTTGTTAGGATATAGGAAAGAGCTATGCAGCATGCTGGGATAGAAAGTCATCAACAGTCTTAACCAGCAGTGGACCCTGCAAGCTTTATGATTGATGAGCCAGGCCAAATGGAACCAGTTCAACAGTGGTATGGGGGAAATGAACTGCTCTGACTGGGCCTGTTTCATGGAAGGAAATTCCTGCCTGGTGCTGAAAACCTAAAGAAAAGCCTATGGTTTAGGAGGTCTTAAGCCCTAGGGGGAACTACTACTGTTGCCAGGCTAAATGGATATATCATGTCCATCAAACTACCCTCTAAATACTTATGTTTATTCCCTTATATTAAAGCTACCATTACTTTCGGTTACAGAAGCTTTTTTTTTCAAATGGTGGTGACCACTGCAGTGGCTCAAAAAACAAAGAACAAAAAAACCCCAAAGTGCTGAGAATAAGTGACAGTGGGGTGTTCAGCACTAAGTGAGACATCTCCATCATACCCTCCAAGGCTCAGGAACCATTGAGGAAGAGGTGGAGGAAAGAATGTAAGAGCCGAAGGAAGGGTAGGACTGCGTACAATGCTGTCTTCTAGTATTGATATTCATGACCTTATAGTACCTGACACCAACTACACAAGACTGCATAACAGGAGGTAAAAAAAAATGATGACATCAAATTGGAAAAGAGATTGTTTGGAAAGAAGAAGGGATTCAGTAGCGGGACGATTTGGGAGGTAGAAAAGGGGTGGTGGTAGGAGGCAATGATGATCATGGCATATTGTTTGTATTTATGGAAGTTTTCAATAAAAAGTTTAAAAGAGAGCAAGAGAGGGTGCAGCAGTTAAGGTACTTGCCTGCAAAGCCTAATGGACCCAGGTTTGATTACCTAGTACCCACATAAAGTCAGACACACAAAGAGGTGAATGCATCTGGAGTTCATTTTGCAACAGCTGGAGGCCCTGGCATACTTATTTTGTCTCCTATCTCTCTCTGCTTACAAATAAATAAATAAATAAATAAATAAATAAATAAATAAATAAATAAATAAATAAATAAATAAAATATTTTTAAAATAAAGAGTTTAAAAGAAAATAAGGGCCCAGTCCTGGTGCAGTTATCTCCTGGAGCCTGTCCCAGTCCCATGGTTCTCTCCTCTAGCCTCTTCCCAACTGTGGTTCTCTCCTAGGGCCTCTCACCTACCCCACCACACTCTCTTAAGGCAGAGTTTGGAAAATCATAGAAGAGAAGATGGCGGGGAAATCGCCTCCAGCCACAGCTGGAGGGAAGCTGCCCTAGACGCAATTCCAGGGTTTGGCAGCAAAGAGCTATACAACCTACTGCCTGAGTCACAAGATAAGCAGAGAAGGGAGCTGTTATTCACACCAGCTTCACAAAGACAAAACGCCCTTAAAAATTAGGCTAGTGAGGGGTTCTGTGTGTTGGGGAGCTGAGGCATTAGGGTTGTCAGGCTGTTTGGGGACCAGGTGCTCCAGGAGGGCGAAGTACAGGGCAAATTTGGCCCTAGTGCTGTCAGTGAGTTTGGGGCATGTGCACCTTGAGCTCCCGAGGGGTAAGGTGGGTTTGGGTCCTGTGTGCTCCAGGCTGGTGAAAAGCTTGGTGTGTTTGAAACCAGAGCTCTAGGGACTCCAGTATGAGTGGCTCCTGTGCACCCCAGTCTGGTGAGGAGATCTGGGTTTGGAGCCTGAGCACTCAGGCTGCCAATGTACTTAGGCCTGGGTACTCAGTAAAGAGCAAAGTGTGTCGGGGGACAGGGCACTCCAGGAAGGAGAGGTGCTTGGTGAGTTTGAGCCTAGAGCTGTTACTATGTTTGGGGCCTGTGTACCAGAACTGGTGAAGAGTAAGGTGGGTTCTGGGTTGGTACACTGCAGGCTGGTGAGAAGCTTGCCACATTTGGTTCTGGAGCTTTAGGAGCACCAGAGCTACCTGGGCATTCTAGTGCACTGCAGCCTAGTAAGGTGACCTGCAAGTGCAGGGCCTGAACACTTGGGGCACCAGTGTACATGTGGCTGTGAGCTTCAGAACAGTGAAGAGAGGCATCTCTGAGATCTGTGCTCTGAGGACACCAGTGTAAGTGTAAGGCCTGGGAAACCCAGTCTGATAAGGGGTCCAGTGTGGTTGGGCCTGGAGTGTGCACAAGGAGGTGAAAGGTACAAGTCTGGATCCTGTGTCTGGAGGTGGCAGTGTATTACAATCCTAAACCCTGGATTGTAGAGGAGTGTGAACTGTTTGGAGCCTGAGCACGCTCTCTGTGCAGCCCCAAACCCAAAACATCTCAAGTATCAGCCACCAACCAAGAGTAGCAGACAAGCTTATAACCTCTACATCATCCACACCTGCACTTATCTGACACCAACTTAGCTCAAACCAAAAACAGATCACTGAAGAAATAAAGTTTTCATAGCCATAAAAACCTCCTACATACACTGTACCCACTGTCCAGAACCCCAGGGTGTCTCATTCATAGCCTAACTAGGAAGCAAAAGTTTTCAGGCAGGCACCTGCCATGAGGGTATCGGGGTGATCTCTACAATCTACAAAGTTGGGAAGTGGTAAGGGAAGAGAAGCAACTAAGACTGCTCTGGAACACCCCGATCTCCAGTGGCAAGACACAGTGATGAATATAGCCAGAGAAGATCTCTGACCTCCAAAGCATCTTACAAACCAGCCACCAGCCCAGAACTGCTGGTGCACACGTAACCCTTGCAACTCACACAACTGTGGTAACTATACTATCACAGCCCAATAAGAACAGAAAGCAAAACACTCATTGAATACCCTACAAAAGCCCACATTGACTCACTCATTAAGAAAATTAGACCTCTTCAAAAAAACCAAAAATGAAATTGAAAATTTTCTCAAAATAAATGATAAAAGAAACACAACATAGCAAAACTTATGGGACACAATGAAGGCAGCCCTAAGGGGAAAATTCATAGTGCTAAATGCCATCATGAAAAAGAAGGAGAAATCTCAAATCAGTAGTCTAACCACCCACCTAAAAGCATTGGGAAAACTAGAAGAATCCAACCCTGGAAGCTCAAGGCAAAAAGAAATAATTAACATCAGAGCTGAGATCAATGAATAAAACATTAAGACAATAATTCAAAAACTGATGAAACAAACAGCTGGTTCTTTGTAAAATAAAGAAGATTGAAAAACCCTTGGCCAATCTAATTAAATGAAAACAAGAGAAGACCTAAGTCACAAAGTCAGAAACGAATGGGGGGGGGGTGAAGAAATGAAAAGGGAGAGGTCACAGCAGAGCCCATTGAAATTGGAAGAATCATGAGATCATATTTCCAAAACCTCTCCTCCACAAAATTGCAGAACCTGGAAGAAATATGGATGAATTCCTGGACACCTACCAACTACCAAGACATAACCCAGAGCAGATAAAAGTCCTAAATAAACCTATCACATCCACCGAGATTAAAAATGTAACCAAAAACCTCCCTGTCATGGTTTGATGCAGGTGTCCCCCACAAACAAATAAATGTGTTCTCAGTGATTGATCCTCACCTGATGGCAGTTTGGATTTTACAAACTCAATGGAGCTGTGTTGCTGGGAGAGGGCTTTTGGGGGTTATAAGCCAGCTTCCCTTTGCCAGTGTTTGGCTCAACTTCCTGCCACTGTTTGCAGTGCTGTGGCGGAGGTGATGTCCACCCCTTTGCTCATGCCCTTGTTTTGCCTGCCAGGATGGAGTCTCCCCTTGAGTCCGTAAGCCAAATAAACCCATTCCTCCACAAGCCCCTTTTACTTGGGTTCTTTCTGCAGAGCAACTAGAAAGCTGACTGCAACACTCCCCAAAAGGAAACATACAGGACCTTATGGACTTTCAGCTGAATTCTACCAAACCTTCATCATAAAACTGAACGACCTCTTTCTGAAGTTTTTCATGTAATAAAAGAGTGAATTATTACAAACTCCAATGAAGTGAGCATCATCCTAATTCCAAAACCAGAGAAAGACACAAGAAAGGAAAACTACAGACCCATATTCCTGATGAACTTAGATGTAAAAATTCTAAACAAAATTCTTGAAAACTGAATACAAGGAAACATCAAAAATATTATCCACCTTAATGAGATAGGCTTTATCCTATGGATGTAAGGATGATTCGACATAAAAAAGTCGATTCATGTAATCCACCACATTAAAAAATATAACTATAAGAAACATAAGGTCATCTCAGTCAATGCATAGAAGGCCTTCAACAAAATTCAACAACACCTTATGATCAAAATAGTGGAGAGGATGTGCAGAGAAGGCATATAACTCAACAAAATAAAGGTAATATAAAAAACTCATTATGCCCAAACCATACTCAATGGGGAAAGAATCGAGGAGTTCCCACCTGAATCAGGAACAAGACAGGGGTGGCAACTCTAACCACTGCTCTTCAACATAGTCCTTGAAGTTCTAGTCCAAGCAATAAGACAGGAGAAAGACATAAAAAGGGATACAAATAGGAAAGGAAGAAATGAAACTATCCCTTTTTGCAAATGGCATAATCCTATGTAACAGATCCAAAGAATAATACCAGTAAATTCCTGAAGATAATAAATGCCTTCAGCAAACTGGCAGGATACAAAACTAACACACACAAAAAAGGAGCCTACATGTATGCAAAAGACATGGATAGAGAAAAATAAATCAGTAAGGCTGTCCCATTTTCAATAGCCTTAAAAAATCAAATATCTTAGAATAACATTAATCAAGGATGTGAAAGGCAGGTATGATGAAAACATAAAAACGCACAGGAAAGTAAGACAAGAGGATGAGAAAAGATGGAAAGATCTTCTATGCTCCTGGATAGGTAGAATTAATATTGTAAAAATGGCAATTTTTCCAAAAGCAATATACAGACTCAATTCCATGACAATAAAAATACCAGCTTCATTCTTTACAGACACAGAAAAAAATCTCAAAATTTATTTGGAATCTCAAATGGCCTCAGTTAGTCAAATGTATCTTTAGATTTAAAAAAATCTTTGCCAGCTATAACACAGACAGAGGTCTAATACCTAGAACTTACAAAGAACTAAAAAAATTAAATAATTAAAAAATCAGACAGCCCTCTCACAAAATGTGGCATTGATCTCAACAGAAAACACAAATGGCCAATTCTCATTTAAGAAAGTGTTCATCGTTAATCATCAAGGAAAAGCAAATCAAAACTACAATGAGATTCTTCCTTACTCCAACCAGAATGACAATCATTAAAAAAATCCAACAACAATAGATGCTGGCAAGGATGCAGGGAAATAAGGAACCCTCATTCACTGATGCTCGGATCTCAAACTTGTACAACCACTATGGAAAGCAGTGTAAAGGCTCCTGAATAAGATAAGATAGATACAGAATTGCCAATGGAACCAGCTATCCCTCTACTAGGCCATCTACCCTCAAAATTTCACGCCTCAGCACAGAGACATTTGTGCAACTATGTTTATAGCAGCTCAATTCATAATAGCTAAGAATTAGAATCAACCCAAATGTACATCACTGGGCAAATGGATATCAAGGTTTTGGTACATTTACACGATGGAATTCTACTCAGTTGACAGGAAAAATGACATAAAGAAATTTAAAGAAAAGTAGATGGACTTGGAGCAGATCATATTAGTGAACTCCCACAAGAACAGAGAGACAAATGCCACATATCTTCCCAGGTTAAGCTTCAACTCAAAGCAAACCTGACAGGTGAATTGAGATACGATAAAAGGGGATGGAAGGATTTGGGGGTGGGAGGAATGAAAGGGTGGGGAGATGTATATAATAAGTTAAACCAATAAAGTATCAATACCATAAAATCCTTACATTCATACAGTGAGCTCTTGAGGAAGCTGTGTGCATCGCCTGGTTAGAAGGGCCATGAATAGAATGGTAGAAATCCTAACTCAAAGAAAAATTACTCAGGCCTGAAACTCCCTATCCCAGTCATTTTTTACTTCTAACACTGAGCTATTGATCAAAATGACCCAGGAGGTCCCGATAATAAGACAGGTTTTTGTCAAAGTCCATGAATACCTACCTGCCCCAGGCCAAAGTTAGGACCATGTAGCTGAAGATAAGAGTGTCGTCACACAACACCAAGAGACTCTGTTAGATCCAATAGGGTAGCCATGTCCCAGATGGTAGCATGTGTAGTGCTAGAAGGTGTTACATGAGCTGTCAGGGGAAATTAATCAAAGATATCCAGAAAAGTCAGAGGCCACTGATATACAATACAGACTGATGTCACAAGAATTCTGAACACACTGCTATACAAAAGAGACCAGCAAGTCAAGAAGTGCTCATCTGTGCACTATTTGTGCTAAAACTAGGTGTGTAATCAATGGCTTACTGATTGGCTAAGAGATCTCTCAGTGGCAATGAATACTTAAATGGAATTGGGATCCATGGGAAAATCTTATGGGGATCAAGAACCCAGATACCAAGGGGAAATTCCCACTACCAGAGAGCTACAGAGAATCTATACCAAGTAAAATCTTGCCAAATTAATAATGTTTGTCTCATTTAACCTGCAGTGATTTCTCACTCACATGGATATTTTGTTTGTATTTTTCAGAATGCAGTGAGAGCCATGGACAATGGAATTCTATCAAGAAGACATGGGATGTTGTCTGACATACTGGCAGTAGATGAACCACCCCTGGCCTATCATATAGGGCCCAAATGAAACCTATGAGAATATGGTGAGATAAACAAGAGACCTACCACTACAGCAGGTCAGATAACCCATGAAAGGACAATGGTGACAGACATCCATGATACCCAACACAATCCAACACAATCCAAAGCAGAAGTCCAGAGACACTTAAGACATCAACAAAAAAGCAGACTTAAAACTCACCACTATGACTCAGGGAACTGAGAGGAAGAGGGGTCAGAAAGATTGTAAGAGACATGGTGGGGAAGAATATCTAGAATCATTGCCCCTGTCAGCAACAACACACAAAGGAGGAAAAAAAAAAACTGGCTACCTCTTGTGCAATTCATAACACCCTGTCCCATGGAATGATTCAGTATGCCAACCGAGGGCCCCCAGTGGATTGGGGACAGGGGACAGGGAAGAGGGAAATGGTGGTACCACCACAAGTTTTGCTCATAAAATGTATCTAATTATTGGCAATAAAGATGTTAAAAATGTAAAGAGAATTGGACCTTTATCCAGAAATAAGAAGATCCCAATGCAAAAATAATAATAATAATACAATATATCAAGCAGAGAAGTCCCCCACCAAGGTCCCCTAGGCCCACAATGGAAGCAGTCACTGAAAATGTAGGTGAGACAACAGAATTACAATACCATAATTTAAATTAAATAACCTCAGGACATTACTGCAATACAACTCTGATCAAGATATTGGCTGAATTAGAAAAAGTCAAAAAACACTTAAATGAATTGGAACTCAGTAACACAAGCTTCACCATCAGTCTTAATTGAGGAAAATCAGAGTGACTGCAAAAGAACAATAAATAAATTGAGGGTAAACCAACAATGGATGGAGCTCAGTAACCAGTTGATAAAGTTAAATGAGGACATAACCAAATGCAAGAATGAATTCCAGGAAACACTAAGAAAAACAAAGCTAGACTTGAAACTGAAACTCAACAAAGAGATGGAGACTATAAAGAAAAATATAAAAGAAAACAAAAATCAAACAGAGCTATTAAACCTCTTTAGAATTCCTCAATCTCAGAGTTAGTAACATGGAGGACAGAATATCAGAACTTCAAGACAAGACAGAAGAAATAAATGGGGAATCCAAAATCTTTGACAAATTCATTAAAACATGTGAACAAAATATGAGAGAACTGTGGGATACCCTAAAGAGACCAAACATCAGGATCATGGGGGTACCAGCAGGGGAAGAAATCCAGACCAAAAGCATAGAGAACATATTCAACAAAATTATAGAAGAAATTTTTCCCATTCTTGCAAGAGAGAGGTTGTCATGGATACAAGAGCCCAACAGAACTCCAAACAGACAGGACCAAAGGAGGAAAGCTCTAAGACATATCTTAGACAAAGTGCTATACATAGAAAGCAAAAAGAGTGCTACAAGCAGCAAAGGAGAATCAACTCATATAAGTGTAACCCCATCAGGTTTACCTCAGACTTCTCAATGGAAACCATGAAGGCTGTAAAGGCCTGGAACAATGCTCTTAAAGGCCTAAAAAATTATGGCTTCCAACTCAAACTACTGTCCCCAGTAAAAGTATCCCTCATGATAGATGGAAAAAGGAAAATGTTCCATGACAAAAGCCAGCTGTACAATAATATGAATACAAAAACAAACTTCCAGAGGATACTCCATGAGATATTCCACAAAGAGTCAACCAACCAACCTCAAGAAGTACAGAAGAGTACAAGCACAATAACCAAAAATAGTGCACTCATAATAGCATAAAAAGCATAAACCCCCAACCCTCCATCATGGCAAGGCTTAAAGAAAACCTCACAGTTATACCTTTGAAAATTAACGGACTTAATAGTTTCTCATAAAAAGATACTGGTTAACAGGGTGGAGTCTAATAATGGACCCTTCCATTTGCTGCCTTCGGGAAATGCACCTCACCTCAAAAGACAGAAAACTACTCAGGGTGAAAGGATGCAATATGATCTTTCAAGTAAATGGAAATAAAAAACAATCAAGTGTGGCTACATTAATATTTGATAAATGACTTTAAACCAAAAGTAATTTAAAAAGACAATGAAGGACACTTCTTATCAAGAGATGAATCCAACAAAAGGATAATAATATTATAAATATGTATGCACCAATATAGGTGTACTACATTTCACAAAGCAAAACTTACTCAAAAAAAAAGTAAACTACAATTCCATCATAGTAGGAGACTTTAATACACGACTATCATCACTAGACAGGTCATCCAAACAGAAGACCAGCAAGGAAATAACAGATCTTAATAACACTGTAGATTAACTAGACCTAACAAACATCTATATAAGATTCCATCCCAAGACTACATAATATATATTCTTCTAAGTAGCCCACGGAACCTTTTCCAAATAGACCACATATAGGACATAAAATATGCCTCAATAAATTCAAGAATATTGAAGTAGCCCTCCACATCATATCAAACCACAACACATTAAAATTGGAAATAAACAATAGGAGAAACAACAGAAAATACACCAACTATTGGAAACTAAACTACAAATGAGTCAAGAAATCAAAAAGGAAATAGCAAAATTTCTTGAACTAAATGACAATAAAAAAAACAACACACCAAAACTTATGGGACACAATGAAGGCAACCTTAAGAGGAAAATTTATACCACTGAATGTCTTCATAACAAAGACAGAAATCTCAAATTAATACCCTAACCACTCACCTAAAGGCATTGGAAAAACTAGAACAATCCAACCCTAGGAGTTCAAGGTGAAAAGAAATAATTAAGATCAGAGCTGAATCTTCAACAAATAGTGCTGGACAAATTGGATAAATACGTGTAAAAAATGAAAATAAATCTACTCCTTTCACCATGCACAAAAATCAACTCCAAATGGATCAGAGACCTCAATATTAACCATACAACCCTAAACTCCCTAGAAGAAAAAATAGGAGGAACCCTACATGAGATAGGAATAGGGAATAACTTCCTGAGAAAATCTCCAGGAGCCCAGGAAGTGCAACAATAACTTAACCAATGGGACCTGATCAGGCTCAAAAGCTTCTGTACAGACAAAAACACTGTTCTCAGAGTCAATAGACCCCCTTCAAACTGGGAGATGATTTTCGCCAGCTACATAGAGGCCTAATTTCCAGAACCTACAGAGAACTCAAAAAAATTAATAACAAAAACTCAAACTGCCCCCTGACAAAATGGGGCACTGATCTCAACAGAGAATTCACAGAGGAAGAAAGCAAATGGCCTTTATGCACCTGAGAAAGTGCTCAGCATTAAGCATCAGGGAAATGCAAATAAAAACCACAATGAGATTCCACCTTACTCCAGTCAGAATGGCAATCATTAAAAAAAACAAACAAACAACAATAATAATTGCTGGCAAGGATGTGGGGGAAAAGGAACCCTCATTCACTGCTGGTGGGATTGCAAGCTTGTTCAACCACTTTGGAAAGCACTGTGGAGACTCATCAACAAAATGGACACAGAGCTACCAATGGACCCAGCTACCTCTCTACTAGGCATCTACCCGCAAGATGTCACTTCTCAGGAGAGAGACATTTGTGCAACTATATTTATAGCACCTCAGTTCATAATAGCCAAGAATTTGAATCAACCAAAATGCCCTTCCATGGAGGAATGGATAACAAAACTCTGGTATATTTACACCATGGAATTCTATGCAGCTGAAAGGAAAAATGACATATTGAAATTTAGGTAAAAATGATCTGACTTGGAGCAGATCCTACTAAGTGATCTCTCAAAAGAAGAGACAGCCAAACACCACATATTCTCCCTCACATGCATCCCTTAACCAGGAAAATCATAAATTCTAAGCAGACTAGTAGAAAGAAGTGAGAGGTTATGAATGAGGGGAAAAGGATGGGGGGAGAGGAATGGCTTAAGAATGAGGCTAAACCAAATTGGGTTCAAAATCATAAAATCCTCACATACAAAATGTAACCTATTGAGTAAGTAGTGGGCGTCGTCTGTCAAGAGGGACCATGAGTAGTAGGGGAGAGAGTCTAAGCCTGTGAAAAATTGATCAGTCTGACAACCCCTAGTCCCAGTCACTGGCTCCTTTCCTCACTGAGCTATTGACCAAAGTGACCTATGAGGTCCCCAAAACAAGACAGGATTCTGTCAAGGTTCTTGGATGCCCACCCTAAGCCTGAGGCAAAACCCTGTTGCTGAAGAAACCACAGAAAGCCATTGATCAGCATTGAGAGACCCTTCGAGGCCCAGAATGGTATCCAGCCCTGCCAGGGGAAGATAGTCAATGACAGCTGGAGCAAACAGAGACCACTGGCATTGAACGCAACCTGTTACCATGAGAAGGCTGACCACCCTTCCGACTGGGAGAGAACAGTGTACCAGGAATGGATCACTTGTGCAATGGAGGAGCCAAAACCTGGGGAAGGCAATCAACAGCTTTTAAATTCGGCCAAATATTCCACTTAGTGAGGGGGAGGCCTCAACTGGAACTGGGGACTTAGGGCGATATGCACTGGGAGCCAGACTCTTGGGCCCCCAATGAGAGATGCACTATGTGAGTGATTGAAAGAGAGGCTACTAAAAATAGAATCTAGCCAATTCAAAAATGTGTATCTCAATTAACCTATACTGATCTCACTCTCCGATGGAGACTCTGTTTGTAGCTTTCAGAATGCAGCGAGAGAGATGTGGCTCATCCTACCCTACCAATGAACTGCAGGCCGATAGCTGACATCCTGACAAGAGATGAGCCACCCCAGACATACTGTGGAGGATCCTTATGGAACCCTGCAGAGAATGATGAGATGAACAAGTGACCCAGGGCCACAGCCAATCAGCCAACAAAGAATAAACCAAGGAGACAGACACCAATGACTCTCGACAAAACCTAAATCAGAAGTACAGAGACCCCTAAGATCTCAACAATAAAACAGCCTCAATACTCACCCACCTCGACTCAGGGAACTGAGTGGAAGAGGGGGTGGAGAGATTGTGAGAGCCTTGGTGGGGAGAATACCCAAAGTCATGGCCGCCCTCAGTAGCAACACTCTAAGGCCGGCAGAACCGGGCTGTCTCCTAGGCTATCCATGGTCCCCTGCCCCAAGGACTGATCCAGACTACCCAAGGAGGAGGATATCCTGCTGATTAGGGATGGGGAAGAGGGGCATTGGGGAACAGGAGATAACAACTTATTGTTTGCCCATTAAATAATGTAACTCATTATGGAAAAAAAAAAAAGGTCAGAGCTGAGATCAATGATTTAGATACTAAGAAAGTAATTTAAAAATTGATTAAACTAAGAGCTGGTTCTTTGAAAATATAAACAAGATCAACAAACCCTAGCAAACAAAAAAAAAATGAGAAGTCCCAAATCAATAAAATCAGAAATGAAAAGGGAGAGGTCACAACACAGCAATGAAATTGGAAGGATCATCCTATCATACAACCAAAACCTCTTCTCCAAAAAATTGGAGAACCTGGAAGAAATGGATGAATTCCTAGATGCCTACCACCTACCTAAACTAAATGTGGAGCAGATAAAACTACCAAATAAACCTATCACATCCACCAAGATTGTAAATATAATTAAAACAGACCTCCCCAAATAGAAAAATCCAGGGCCTGATGGATTCTCAGCTGAATTGTACCTAACCTTCATCATAGAACTGAATCCACTTTTTCGTGTAATTGGAGAGCAGTGAATGCTTTCAAACTCCTTCAATGAGGACAGCATCACCATAAAAACAAAACCAGACAATGATACAAGAAATGAAAACTATAGACCTGCATGCCTGATGAATTTAGATGCAAAAATTCTGAACAAAATACTCGCAAACCAAATGCAACAACACATCCAAAGTATTATCCACCTTGATCAGGTAGGCTTCATCCCAGGGATGCAGGGGTGTAGGGATAGGTCAACATACATAAGTTGATTAGCATAATCCACCATATTAATAACTTTGACCACAAGAAACATATGGTCATTTCAATTGAAGCCAAAAGGCCTTTGACAAAATTCAACATCACTTCATGATCAAAATGCTGAAAAGACTTGACACAGAAGGCTTATTCATCAATATAGTAAAGGCCATATGAAGCACTCCTAAAGCCCAAATTATAATCAATGGGGAAAGACTCTAGGAGTTCCTACTAAAATCGGGAACAAAACAAGGGTGTCCTGTTTTCAATATCCTCAAAGGGGAAAAAAAATCAAATACCCTGGAATAACACTAACCAAGAATGTGAAAGACTTGTGTAATGAAAACCTAAAAACACTCAAGAAGGAAACTGAGGATGACATGAGAAGATGGAAGGATCTTCCATGTTTCTGGACAAATAGAATTTATGTTGTGAAAATGGCAATTCTTTATACCTTTTCTTTTAAATATAAATCCAGAATATAAACCAGGCATGATGGTTCATGGCTTTAATCCCAGCAGTCAGGAGACTGAGGCAGAAGTGCTGTGAGTTCAAGGTTACAGAGTAAGTTCCAGGTCAGCCCTGGCTAGAGTGAGACTGTCTCAAAATTTAAAAAAATAATTACTTTAACTCCAGAATACAAACATGTAAAAATTATCCTAAACAATGTCAAGAAGCAAATGGGGAGGAGGGATGTGCATGGCTGAAAAGATGGCTCAGTGGTTAAAGGCACTTAATTGAAGTAAAGTCTGACAGCCAAGGTTTGATTCTACAGTACTGATGTAAAGACAGACACACAAAGTGGTGCATGTAGTGGCACAAGGTTCTGGCATGCCCATTCTCTTATTCCCATTCATATTCATTCTCTCTTTCAAAAACAGATTATTTTTCTTTGCTTTTTTTTTTTTTGAGGTAGGGTCTCACTCTAGCCCAGGCTATCCTGGAATTCACTTTATAGTTTCAGGGTGGCCTCGAACTCATGGCAAATCTCCTATCTCTGCCTCCCAAGTGCTGCAACTGAAGGCATGCGCCACCATGCCCAGCCAATTAAAATATTTTTTAAAAAAGAGACAAATGGGGCTGAGGATACATCTCTGAGGTTGAGCCCATGCCTAGCATTGGTCATACACTGAATTTGAGCACCATCTCTGCCAAGATAGAGGGGAAGTGTGGAGAAGGAAAGAAGGGAGAGAAAGGAGACCAAAAAAATTGAAAAAAAAAGAAAGAGCTGGGCATGGCTATGCACAGATATAACTCCAGTCCTGTGGAGAACTGAGAGCAAAGAATTGCTGGGGTTCATATAATGGAAGCTCTGTGGTCAGGGAGAGACTCTCACGAAAACAAGTGGATGAGTGATAGAGGAAGACACCCCACACTCTCCTCTAGCTACATGCATTTGCACACACATGTGCATTCCACACACATACCACATCACAATACTGCACACACACATACACAATGCACTGCACAATACTGAATACACACATACAAAACACGCAGAATAAAAAAGATATAAAGACAATGAGACAATTCACAGAAAAAGAAAGCAGAAGGCTCTTACAACATTTAAAAAAGATGCTCAGATTTACCATACAAAAAAAATTAAGCTAAAACCACTTGAGATACCATTTCATACCTATCAGATTGGCAAAGTCCAAGGCTTGACAATAAACCCTTGCTGGAGCTGTGGGAAAACAGGCTCTCTCTTACACAATACTGGTGGGAGGGCAAAATGGTACTACCTCTTTGGAGGGCAATTTGATAATTTCTGTTGAGACTGCAAATGTGTCAGCCCTTTGGTACAGCAAGCAAAGCTGTGGGAATGTATTCTACAGCTGTACTGGCCACACCAAAAATGAAGTTGGGCACTAAGAACTGTTTTCCATAAGAAAACAAGACTGAGCTGTTTTCTTCTACTGTCAACTGGCAAATAGACTAGATGGTCTATTTGCCATCTAGTCGAGCATCTAGGTCAAGCATCTCTATTTTGAAAATCCAAAATTTTAAAAGTCTCAAAATCCAAATTTTTGTGAACACTGACAGAAAGCCACAATTAGAAAGTTCCATACCTAAGCTTATGTGACAAATTGCAGTCAAAATGCAAGTGCACTAAAAAGATTGTATAAAATTACTTTTGTTCTATGTCTCTAAGGGGGAGATGAAACATAAATGAATCCTGTGTTCAGACATGGGTCTCCTCCTGAGATATCTCATTTCAAATATGCAAATACATTTGAAAATCTCTGAAATTCAAAACACTCTGGCTCCAAGCACTTGGGACAAGGAAGGTTCAACCTGCAACAAACCCTATGGCATACAAATTACCCATGACTTTAAAAATGCAATGTATATAATTATTTTAAATATATAATATGCAAATATATTATGAAAAAAATACATTTGTATCGATTCCAGGCCAACTGGGTCAGAAACCCAGAGTAAGGCCCAAGGATTCATGTTTAATGATACCTTCAAGTAATTCTGACTCAGCAAAAACTAAAGGACTGATGCTAACAGAAAAATAAGAGTGAAAACAGTTACTTGGAGAAGATTGCCTGGAAAGGGCAGTAGAAACTAAAGATGCTGTGTCTTGATCCAGAATAGATCATGATGACATATGTGTGCATCCATGTAATTTGTACAAGAACATGTGCATTTTATTGAACATGTGAACATGTGTTACATATCAATATGAAATTAACTCCAGGATGCATCACTTAGTGGAAAAAACAATATAGAGAAAACATAGTAGGGCTGGAGAGATGACTCAGCAGTTAAGGCCCTTGAGTGAAGAGCCTAATGGCTGAAGTTTGATCTCCCAGTATGCATATAAAGCCAGATGAGAGGCTGGAGAGATGGTTCAGCGGTTTAGGTACTTGCCTCCAGTGCCTAACCCCGGGTTCAATTCCCCAGGACCCATATAAGCCAGACCCAGACCCACAAGGTGGTGGCCCTGGTACATTCTCTCTCTCTCTCTCTCTCTCTCTCTCTCTCTCTCTCTCTCTCTCTCTCTCTCTCTCTCTCTCTCTCTCTCTTTCTCTCTCTCTCTCTGCTTGAAAATGAATAAATAAAGTATCTTTTTAAAAAAGCCAGATGCAGAGTGGCACATGCATCTGGAATCTGTTTGCAGTGGCTGGAGGCCCTAGAATGCCCATTCTCTCTGTCTCCTCTATCTTTCTCTGTTTACAAATAAATAAAATTATTTTAAAAATAGAAAGAAAACATAATAATTCACCTATTAAGAAAGAAGAAATAAATATACATAGTTGCATTTGCATAAAGCAACAATAAGAATCAGTTAAGAAATCCTGGAATGGGACCTAGGACGATAGCTCAGTGGTAGAGCATTCATAAGGTCCTGGGATTAATACCAAATATCTGTCTGTCTCTGTCTGTCTGTCTGTCTGTCTCTCTAGCTCTCAATAACTCTTTCTCTAATAGCTTCTCAAGAATCATATATGACAGAAACAAAAATATAGCTTTTCTTTATTTCAAAATTAAAAAAATCAGAACTTTTAGTTGTATAAAAGAAGTAATTTCTGGGTTGGGGATTTAGCTGAATGGAAGAGCTCTTTCTCTCACACTCACACACACACACACACACACACACACACAGGGAGGGGACAGGAAGGGAAGGAGGGAGGGAGGGAGGAAAAAGGGGAACTCAGGGAGAGAGAAAGAGAGACTCCTATAAAAGAAACTACAGTGATTGCCACCAGGGAAGGGGTGAGAGTTCGGGAAGACAGTGAGAACAAGGTTTGTTTTGTCATTTTTTTAAAAATACAGGTTTATATCTGAATCATAAAAGTATATTATCTATTCAAAAATAAATATTTTAAAATAAATTTATTTCTGATTTGCACAAATTTTTGTCTTAAAAGCAGTATCTTTTCTACCTTCTTGGTTTATTTATTTCATTTTTTTCATAGTAGCCATGAATATGCCTGAAATGACCACGAGTTGGGATCTCTGATTTAGTTAGCCAGTATGGACCATAGGATAAGAGTAGCTACCTACCAGACATGGTACATACCTATAACCTAGTACCTAGCACATGCAAGCAGAAAGATCAGCAGTTCAAGGCCTACCTAGGTTATGTAAAACTCTGCCCCCACCAAAAAAAAAATTAAATCCAACTACCTTTTTATTACAAAACTGTAAGAATGAAATAAATAACATATTTGTATACTGTAAAATGCTATACAAGCAGATAAAATTATTATGATGGTTTCCAAAAGAATCAGAAGACAAAGGGAACGGAAGAGTCATTAACACACACACACACACACACACACACACACACATCAAAAAAAAAAAAAAAACCCAAAACCCAAACCAAAATCCTATCAGGGTACTCATTTAGGATAAATACTACAAATGACAATCATAAATCTGGCTAGGAGCTACACTGAGCATGTCTCGTGAGTGACATCATTTATACCTCACTGTAATCGCAGGCATTATCCATGATTACTGCCATGGCAGCTGAAACTCAGAAAACAAGCAGATCAGTGATCTTGGGACCTAGGGTGGGGCCAAGGAGGCCAATCTCATCATCTCTCCGCTAGGAAATAACAAGACAGAGCATGTTTCAAGGTTGAAGGAGAGGACCAGCATCCCAGGGTTGTTCTCTGACTTCCACATGGTGCATGTGCACCTCTACATATATGCATATACATTACATATACATATATATACATGCATACAGAAATTTTTAAAAATAAAGAACCCCAGGTGCAAGCACATACTTTAGACCCTGCTGCAGTTGACATCTGTGGCTTCTCATGACACAGCCTAGATATGACACATGCATTCCATAGGCTGTGACATGTGCAGGCTGCATACAGTTGAAGGTGGTGACTTAAAAAAAGAATTCATTGACAATCATGAAGGAGAAATAGCTTCTCAAGGATCATCTAAGACAGAAACAAAACAATTTGAGCTTTATTTTAAAATATAAATTAAAAAATAAATCAGAACTTTTAGTTGTATAAAAGTAAGAATTTCTGGGTTGGGGATTTAGCTCAGTGGAAAAGCATTTGCCTATCATGTACAAAGCCCCGAGTTTGGTCTTAGCATTAAAATAAAAATAGTAATAATTCCAACAAAGCTAGTAAACTATGGATGAAAATTATTTCAAGTGAAAACAACTGATTAGAAAAAACTTCTAGCTAGACAGCATAAGACAAGATCTTATCAGAAGCTGGGTACAGCTGTAATCTCAGCATGCATGCTACAACTGAGAGGTGTGTGGGGGGTGTTCTGGTCTGGCATTCTGTTTGTAGCAGAAAACAAGAGACAGCCTGTCCTAAACAAGTTAGAAGAAGAGTACTGACACCCTGAGGTTGTCCTCTGTCCTCCACGTGTGCACACCCATGTATATATGTACATACGTGTATACACACACACACACACACACACACACACACACACACACACACAAATTGTATCAAGAGAAATGGGGAGGTAAAGATAAAAAAAGACAAAAGGGAGGTAGGGTCCAGGTCAAAAGTTATTTGCAAAGGTGGAGGGATAAGATGTTCCCAGCCACCTCAGGCTTCAAGCAGGTTAACTATTAGCCCCAGAAGCTCTGAGATTCAGCTCCTTTAAGCCTGGAGAAGTGGCACACTGCACAGGATAAATTCTCTATAAGTGGGGAACTGGATCAAATCAAGCCTAGGGTAGAAGGAGACAGTTCCAGATTGCAGGGGCATGTTCAGTTTGTGAAAATTCATCATGCTGAATATTTGCAACTCATCCAGCATTCTTTACAATTGTGAGTCTAAGTTTCAATGGGGGGGGGGGCTGGGAGGTAGGGAGTCAAGTATAGACTTGACCATAAAACCTATGTTGACCCATGGCCATATTTACAACTTTGCTTATTTTTTTCTTTTGATTTTTAAAAATTATTTATGTGTGTGTGTGTAATTGTGTGTACATAATGACATGCTAGGATCTCCAGCTGCTGCAAATAAACAGCAGATGCATATACCACTTGGGGTGTGACTTTGCATAGGCTCTGAGGAATTGAACCCGAGTCACCTGGCTTTACAAGCAAGCATTTTTAACCACGGAGCCATCTCCCCAGCCCTGTATTTTACTCTTCATCATATAGATGGGTTTTATGGCCCAAAATGATCTTGGTGGTCATTTGGGACAGCCAAGACTTCATTTCCCTAGTTGGCATTCCCATGTGGTAAGACCAGCCTTTCTGCTGCTTTCCTGGGCCCTGATAGTGTATGGGGAATGAGCAAATGAGCAATGGAGCACCTCCTCTGTCCCTACTGGCACATCTTTGCAAATGTCAATCAACTCTGAGCACAGTTCCATCCACAGTAAAAAGACAAAGCCAGCCTAACTGAGTCTCAATCTCCCCCAGCTGTAAGGGTCACAGATCCAGGGGGAGGAGTTTCACCTGGAATCAGGCTGGTCTCCATCTCCATAGTCGCTGCTGTCCACCTATCACTTCCCTTTCTCTTCCAGTAATGCCAATCTTTCAAGGGTACAGCAAAAGCAGGTGACAGCCACATACCTGCCAGGCAGCAAAGGAAACAAGAACCACTCTGAGCTCTTGGGCTAAATGAGGCTTTAAAACCATCTGCCTGAGGCTGGTTTTGCAGGGCGTATCTTATCCCAGAAAGGGCTAGGAGGACAATGGTCAAGTTATGTCATAGGAGGTTCCCAAGCTTTCCACCTTTACCTGCTGAAAACCCAGCACCCCAGATGGTAATGATCAAACTGATATAAATTAACAAAGCAGGGCATGGAGCCTTGTCACCTTTGACCATGCAAAACAAGCCCTTCCCTGGAAGAGAACCTTCTATGTCAGATTTTTTGTTCTAGATGTACAGTGACAGGCTAAAGTAAAGCTACCAAGACTCCTTTCCACCCTGGATTTGATGAAATCTCCAGGGTCATACTCCCTGACTCTCCCATCCCTCCCACATGAAACAGGCTAGAAAAACAAAAATTGAAAAATGATAGGAAGATACAAATGGGTAACTGGATTTGATGGGTATCTTTTGAAAGTGAAGGGAATGGTCACCTGTATAATTATAACTGGCTTCTCAAACCTTACTGGATATAAAATCTCAAATTTGGATGGGCACCTGATCATCCTGCTACAGGTAGGTTCCGAAGCAGAAGGGAACGTTTCCAGTCTGGCTGATGGTATTGGTATACATAAAACATGTGTAGTTGGCCAGGCAGGTGGCACACACCTTTAATCCCAGCATTCAGGAGGCTGAAGTAGGAAGATGATATGAGTTCAAGGCTATAGAGTGAGCTCCAGATAAGCTTGAGCTAGAGTGAGAACCTGCTGAAAAGAAGAAAGGGCTGGAGAGATTGCTCAGTGGTTAAGTGTGAAAAATGAAACCTTGTGTCAAAACAAAAACAAAACAAACAAAAAGGAACAACAGACCACTTTACATAGATAAATTCACTCTACTAAAATTCAGTTTTGAACACCATCTGGAGCACAATATAAAGAAAAAAATTCCAAAAGTCTGAATTGACCCTTGGGTACACAAAAAACAACCATTTCTAAGAACTTCAAGCCTTTCTAAAGAGATTTAAAGTTTAAGGGGGTGAGAGGTTTTAGAAATCACAACCTTAACAAACCAATTATTGTAAAAGTATATGTATCTGCCCCCCATGAGAAGTTTGCTTTCTTACAGGTCTAACAAACCAAACATTACCATATTGGGTTGGTGATTAAGGAGCTAAAACTAATAGCAAATGAAGCAGGCTGTTCTGATTTCATTGTCTTTCTTGATTATTTGCTTGTCATATTTCAACTATCCCCAAATGGCAAGATTAAACACATAGACAACTGAACAATACTTTATCTTCCCTCATGGCCTCATGTAGACCTGAAGAGGGGTTTCCAGAAGCAGATTTCAGTAGTTCCATCCTGGAAATTGCCAACCCTGGCTGGCTACTGGCATGCTTACCTGCATTTAATCACTAGCACATTCGAGGTGTTTCTTTCTAATTGAGGATCTTTTCACAGGCTGATCACTGTGTTAATAATGTTCTTTCTTCTGTGTTCCCAACAGTACCTACCCACCTCACTCCCACCAAAAGTTGGCTTCTTGAAAACATGTCATCACACTTATGGTATATTTCCTTCACCTATTGCAACTACCAGTGCTTATTTATTACCCACTCCTTCCTTAAACTGCTTTACAGCAAAACCACCCTACAATAGACACAGCCATATTTGTCTAGCTTAAACATTTAACTAATTAAACCAATGAACTCATGATACCAGCATGCTCTGGAGCTTCTGTGGGAAGTTCCTCATGCCCAGAAGCTCCGTGTCTGGCCCAGCCTGGAACACACTGCTTACACTTCTCAACCCAACTGTTAGAAAGCTCATTTCTCTATTTCTTCTTACAATAAAAGGATGTGCTGAACACATGCATATCTACTTACATTAGGTTCTTTTGTGCTGCCATGGAAATACCTGACAGAAACAAAAAGCCAGGCAAGAGGATCACAAGTTAAGAGGGCAGCCTGGTTTACATAGTCAAGTTCCTGCCAACCTAGGGTTATATGGTCTCAACCTCCAACTCCCAAATACAAACTAATTTCTTGTAGTTTATCAGATAATAGAATAAGGTAGAAATCAATAGCAAAAAAATCACAGAACTTACACAAATACTTGGAGGATGAATAATACACTCTTGAATGAACATTGAAGAAATCAGGGCGGAAACTAAACAATTACTAGAATCAAATGAAAATAAAAGCTGAACATTCAAGAACTCATGAGATACAGCTAAAACATTTCCAGGGGGGAAAGTTCACAGTTGAGTGCTCATTAAAATGAAACAAAACAAAATGAAACATGGAGATCTCAATAAATTAACCTAACAATATACCACAAAGTCTTAGAAAAACAAGAACAAGGCAAACCCAAACAATTCACTAACTCCTAGCAACTTATGAGGGAGAAAAGAGAGGGAGAGAGAAAAGGCCCAAATCAATAGTCAAAAGTGAAAAAGAGAATATCATAACAAATTCCAGTGAAATGCACACCCTGGAAACTTCTATCTTAAAAAAAGGAAGCTATGAGAAATGTACAAATTCCTAGGAACATATGGCCTAACAAAATTAAATCAAAGACATATGCAATATAAATAGATTCCTAACAAACAAGATGGAAGAAGTAATTAAAAGTATCCCCATAAAAGAAAGCCCCTCTCTGGAAAGCCCTATGGAGCTGCTAGAGGACAACAGTCAACAACATGAATAAGCAGGGGTCCCAGCAGACTAAGAAATCAACTAGCCAGACAAGAAGTACATATTGGTGCAAGAGTAGCACACAGCCATATCAGTTATCTGTAGGTAACCAAACAGTTCTATGATTGGACATGAGGCCCACTCAGTGGGAGAGACAAGACAAAAAGATTGCCAACTGCCCACCATGAAACATACCAATTCAGGACCAGGAGAAACTGCAGAGGAAGTGGTGACATGAATACTGCTCTTACTGCTAGCCTGACAACCAGCTCTAGGATGATGGTGACAGACATGGTAATCAATCAAAACCTATCAAAGCAGAAATCCAAAGGCTACAGAGAACACAGAACTAAATCAGATGGCCAACAGGCTTGCTGTGGATCAGGGAACATTGCAGAAGAGGAGGCCGAAAGATTGGAAGCCACAGAGTGGGTAGGAATACCCTGAGGCATGTCCCTGTCACTATCCCACAGTGACTAACTGACCTTCATGACTCTACAGTGAATGCCATAACCCCAGTGAGGAGGGCCCCCCACCCCAGGGTAACGGAAGCAGGAGCAAGGGGATAAAAGTAGCCTGTTAGAATACATGTAGAATAAAATTAAAGCTGGACATGGTGGCACACACCCTTAATCCCAGCAGAGTTCGAGGCCAGCCTGAGATTACAGAGTTAGTTCCAGGTCAGCCTGGGCTAGAGCATCCAGACCCTACCTTGAAAAACAAGCCCCCCCCCCAAAAAAAAAGAAAGCCCTGGATCAGATGGATTCCCTCTTGTGATGGTTAGGTTTTGCTGTGAATTTGATCTTTTTAATTATCTTGAGTGGGTCTCTGATGTTGTTCACAGGAAGGCAGCCCTCTCAGTAGGGGGCAGGATATAAGGAAGCTCAGGGAAGCTAGAAATGAACATCACTTCCCCGGAGGGCAATGCAGGAAGAAAATTTCAGAGACTCAGGAAGCCAATACTGTAAGACCCTACTCTGAAGCTATATAAAGAGGAAGGAAATCTTTCTCTGACTCCTGCCTCCCTTCATACCTGGCTGCTGGTGCTTGTCGTGCATCTCTTCGTTGGCACTGGTACAAAGCTTCCTCAGCCTTCCAGCCTGGCTCCCAGGAAGCCTTAAGGCTTCAGTGCTGGATTGGGACTGTTGCGGCATCCAGCCACATGGGCTCAGAGGCTACCCGTTTCTGGGGCTTGCAGACTGTAATTGTGGGACTGCTGTGAGCTAATTCAATAAATCTTTTTGTTTTTTTACAACAATTCATTCTGTTGGTTCTGTTCCTCTTGAGAACCCTGACTAATATACTTCCTGAATCCTACCAAATCCTTAAAGAAGTGCTAATACTCCTCAAACTGCTACAGAAAAAGTCAAAAGAATATTGAACATTACCAAACTCATGCTATGAAGTCAGCATTATCCTGAGAACAAAACCAGGTAAGTATACAATATAGAACAATTTCCCTAATGAACATTAAAAAAATCAAAAATTTCGTTAATCATTATTAGGAACATATTAAGATTATACATCATGGCAAAGATGGTTTCATCCCAGAGATGCAAGGATGGTTCAAGTTAATAAGCAAATCAAATATAATGCAAAATATAAATAGACTTGGGATATAAACCATATGATCATCTCAACAGATGGAGAAAGACCTTGGACAAAGTTCAACATTCCTTTATGATAAAGGCGCCAAAGAAACTTGGAATACAAGAAATAAAGGCTATACATACCTAATAAACCTATAACCAACATTATTCCAACTATGGGAAGCATTTCCTCTAAAACCAGGAATGAGACAAAGGTGCCCACTCTCTACTTTTAATTCAACATAGTGCTCAAATTTTTAGCTAGTGTAATAAAGAAATAAAAGGGACACAGACAGAAGAGTATTCCTTATTTGTAGATAACATGATCTTATATTGACCCTCATGATGCCACCAGAAAATTCTTAAAACTGATAAATATTTTAGGCAAAGTAGGATACAAAATCAACACACAAAAATAAGCAGCCTTCCTATATACCAATAATGAACTTCCCAAAAAAAATCAGGAAAAAAAAATCACAATAGCTTAACAACAGGCTGGAGAGATGGCTTAGTGATTAAATGTGCTTCCTTGCAAACATGAGGGCCTTGGGGGGAAGGGGCTGAGACTAGATAAATTCAAATCTCCCAGCCCCATGTAAACAGTTGGGCAAAGCCCCAGCCTCCATTTTTCTGCTTCCCTCATGTCATGAGATGAACAGCTCTTCTCTGTCACATGCTTCCAAACACCATAATGTCTCAAATAACCATGGTCTGAAAACTTAGGCCAAAAAAAAATCTTTCTTCCTTAAGTTGTTTCTGTTCATTATGTGGTCACCGTGATGAGAAAAGTAACTAAAACAGATTGGTTTACTGGCTATGGGCCAATAACTGGCAGAAGGTGAGCTGCAGCTCCCGTTTTAGACAGATCCTCTCTCCCCAGACCAGCTACACACCAATTTGGCTCAGCTACTCTCTGACTTACAGCCCCACAACTAGATAGAAAACTGGCAATGAGGAGTACATGGTACCTGAAACCTTGCCAGCTAACCTCCCAGTAGCATCTCGAAAATATTGAAACAGCATATCAGTTTATGACATAATTAATACCTAGTGTGATGGTTAAGTTTTGATGTCAACTTGACCTTTCAAGTAATCTTGGGTGGGCCTCTGAGGATGTTCACAGGAAGGCAGCCTCTCAGTAGGGGGCAGGATGTAAGGAAGCTCAAAGGAGCTAGAAGTAAACATCCTTTCCTGTGTAGGCAGTGCAGGAAGGAAATTCCAGAGACTCCGGAAGCCATTAAGTCTGGGATAGAATTGCAAGACCCCACCCTAAGGCTATATAAATGGAAATAAATTCTCTTTGGCCCTTCCTGATTGTTTGCTGTTCTGTGTGTATGGTGTTGGTGATGGGTTTCTCTCTCTGCTTGGACCTGTGAAAGGGGAGCAGCCTCTTTTGCATTCTGGAACTTCCCCTCAATCTGTAGTTTCAATAAATATTTTCCTCCCCCAAATTGTGCCTGGTTTAGAGATTCATCCCAGTGGCGTGTGACTGACTACGACACCTAGGGTCAGTGTTCTTCATGCGACAGTCCTGTTGCCGAGACATGGTCTACTTCTTACCCCAACCCATTCTTACCTGCTACAGGCACGCTAATGTTATACTGAGGTAAAATAAATAGAAAGGCAGTCTTGGCTGTGACCTGGAAAACAAAGGGAAAAGTTCCAATTTACTTTTGTGGCTACCTCCAAAGAAACAAGTGGAGTCTGCTCCCAGCCCCTGAGGCCCATCCTCTTTACGTCAGACCCCAGACCTTTTAGATGAAAGGTTTTACCTAACAAAGTCAGCACCAATTTTTATCCCCAGTTTGTTTTATGACATACAACCCAATATCTGCACTTGGAAAAAACAAACAAACTTGGGTCCCAAATGTATTCACTTGCAAATGACATAAGACAGCTAGGTTTGGCAGGGTGAGGGCTCACAGCAAGGAGTACACATCTCTCTGCCATTCATTCATTCATTCATTCCTCCCTCCACATTGTTTTAGTTCTGGGCACCCAGCACTGTAAAAGTCTAGTCATAGTTTTCCAGAGCTCCTATGCTGGGACTTCCCCAACATTTCGGTTGCCTGCACATTGGACAGCAGTCCTGAAAGTTAAACCTGAGCTTCAGAAATGGAGAATTCTAGCTGTGAATTTCACATCAATCCTACTATGGGGAATGGGGCAAGACTTCACTGCTGGGATGTTTTTTCAAAACTGTCTTTCAAATTTCATTGTGCTATGAGAAGACAGTGGCTATAATAATCAGCACAGAGTCAGTTAGAGCTCCAGAGAGGCAGGGATCCTGCTATCTTATTTATCTTCACCAAATGCTCATATGCAGACAAGCAGTGTTCCCTGAATGAGAAATCATAGCTGAATCTGTATCTCTCGGGTGCATCTGTTCCCACTCTCTAGTGGGAGCTACCCAGAGCCATCACTTAGCTGCCCTCTGTCACCAATAGCCTATTCCTTGATACACTGGATCCAGCACCACCAAAAAGCCCCCATTGACTTCCCCAGCTCTGAAGCTCTCCCTCTCTGCACACGGCCAACAGTAATTAACCTTGACCCCAACACTCTGCCACTTGCCACAACTCCTTTCAGGTTAAACTCTTTCTTACAGACTAAATAACTAAAGTTCCTTTGGGGAAGGGTTAGAGGAACAAGAGTAAATGGAACAAAAGGAGGAGAGAGGAAAAGCATGCAGAAAAGTTACCAGACATTCCATCATACCACAGCACTTGTCATTTAAGATGTGTGTATGTGGTGGGGTAGGGGTTGACTGCCTCTCATCTACTCTCTCCTTCCTAAAAGCACCAGTTTACTGAAGAAAGCACCTCTCCCCAGCTGTGTGTGATAATAGGATATGTGTGGTAGTCACTTTTGGTGCCACTTTCCTCCAAGGAGAATGAAGACAGAGACCTGCTCACCATGGCAGGGCTCACCTAGTTGGATACCCCCGTTGTCTTGGGAGCCCCTGAGTGGGCCTGGTGGGTGTAGAGTTCAGTGCCACAAGCCCACTGAGGGTGCTGTTGTTCTGACCCTGGAGTGGCCACAGGTCATCAGTTTGGTGCACTCCTAGAGAGCCTCCTTCAGTTGGCTTAAGTCCATTACTAAGAAACATTGTTATTCAACATGGACTGCAATTAGAATCCCTGGAACAGCTTGAAAAATTTCTATTGCCAAGCCATACCCCAGCCAATTAAACTGATCTTCATAATGGTGCTGAGCCATGAGCATTTTGCCCTGCTCCTCAGAGCATTATAATATGCAGGCAAGTTTGACATCATTGCCACTCAAAAAGAAAGAGGGAAGGGAGGGCAAGGGGAGGAGATGAAAAGGGGAGGGGGAGGAGGAGGGGAGGAGAAGGGAGGTGAATGTTAGCTGATTCGGCTTTTGCCCTTGCTTGCATCTGTGAGTGACCATGGACAAGTAATGATTTGGGGACTACAAACACACTTTAGTGAGTATGCAAATTTACAGATATGAAATCCACAAACAGTGAGAACTGAATGCATTAGAACAAACTTGAAGAGAGTTCCATTAAAGCTAAGAGAGTCCCTCCCCCCACTAAAGAAGTGTGCTTTTCAAATATTATTTTATTCACTTATTTGAGAGAAAGAAGCAGATAAAGGGAGAGAAGAGAAGAAAGGAGATCTGTGAGAGAGAGAGAGAGAAAATGGGTACGGCAGGGCCTCTAGCCACTAAAAAACAAACTCCACATACATGTACCACCTTATGCATCTGGCTCTACATGGGCAATGGGAAATCAAACCCAGGTCCTAAGGTTTTACAGGTAAGCGCCTTAACCACTGAACCACCTCTACAGACCAAAAGGGGTTTTTTTTTTCCGAGATTTTTTTTTCCTTTGGTTTTTCAAAGTAAGGTCTCACTCTAGTCCAGGATGACCTAGAATTCACTATGTTGTCTCAGGGTGGCCTTGAACCCATAGCAATCCTACTACCTCTGTCTCCCAAATGCTGGGATTTAAGGCATGTGGGATTAAAGGCATCAAGATTTTTTTTAAAACAGCTTTATTAAGCAGAATATACACATAATAGAATTTTCCTGGTTTTTGTGTTCAATTCTAAGGAATTCACCTTCATTTTTAAGCAGAAAGTTATTTCTTCATGGTAATATGAATTCTAGAAGAGTAGCAAACTTACTTGCCTTGATACTCTCCCATATGCAGCCTCAGATGCTGTGGAGGGCAAAACTTCTCAGTACCAAGCATTTATCACAGGGACATAGCAATCAAGCCAGATATTGGAACTGTGCTCAGCCACAGCCATCAGATCTATAGCCTGTCACCTGCCCACAGTTACATTTCTGTGCAACTGGTTCTCACTGGATCCATTCCAATGCTACCCATGTAGTAGGTGTCTCATAAATACCCATTTGATGAACTCATACTGCAGGCAGCTGTAATATCTGGTAACCACAGATAAATGCTTAACACATGTTTTCTGAACATGAGTCTACAGGATCAGAATGTGGGATCCTGAATTAAGGCAAAAATACTAGAATCCAGTAGTTTTCCACTGTTACCCTCCTGGTTGTGACAACAGAAGCCAAATCAGTCCCCAGTATCAGCCAGATGGTGCTAGGCTCACTGTCCCCTAGGCAAGGAAGCTCAAGGGGCCCAGGGAAGTGGCTTCCCTAAGACTTCCCAAGCACACAGGCACAGACAGGCAACAGTCAACTTGATTGTTTACAAGCTTGTTCAAAACAAGTTTAGCAGGCACACAATATAGCACATAACATAGTAACAAAAATGGAATACCGAAACCAAAACAAATAAAACATATACTAAAGGCAAAAAGGAGCAAGGAATGAGGCTGATCTACAAAAATACATTCCAAACAGTCCAACTCATCATCTGAAGTTGGCCAGAAATTGCATTTTAAGCTTTTTCACAGTCATTTGAAATAGGAAAATGTGACCAGCTCCAGAATTCACCACACAAGATGGGGAAGAGGAAGAGAGGAAGGGAAAGAGAGAGGGAGGGAGGGAGGAAAGATGGAGGGAAGGGAAGAAGAGGAAGAGTAGGAGAAAGTTCTGCCAGCAGCACTAGGTAAACAAGATTACCCTCATAAAAACCACTGCTTTCAGAGCCCCCCTGATCCCCCCCCCCCAAATATTCATTCCGTTACTCTCTCCTGACTTCAGGTCAGGGACTAAACAGCTAACAAGTCCCTCTGTGCCATCCTGGTTGAGTTCACGAATCAGAGGCTGAGAAACAGGGGCCTATGAAAAATGTCATTCCAAATATTTCTCATTCCCTCTCAGCCTGTTTATAGGAAAAAATATTGAGTTTACTAGCATATTAAATGCCAAGTTCAGAGGGTGAAAGATTAAAAGTGACAACCTGATAATACACTACTGCAAAAGGAAAAACACTAAATTACATTGAAGGGACCACCTCTCTCTCCCCCCCACATACATACAAACATGTATGTACATGTACATACACACTCATGTGCAAAGAGAAAGTTTCGTTGTAATTTTAGCAAGCGGCATGAAACACAAAAGCAGAGATGTTGAGCATGCTCATGTAGCCAAAACAAAACCACAACTACCTGACATGCAGTGTTCTATTAGGGGCACAGGGACCTGAGCTCTTGGCTGCAACAATACTAAAGAAGTTTGTGAAAATAATGCCCTAGCAAAGTATGTTCATTGTGGACTCTAGTTCCAGGTCTGCTGTGGGCCAGCTGGTGAACATGGGCAAGGCATGTCACCTCTGTTGACCGGTTTCCCCATCCATCAGCCATCACAACAGCTAATGTTGTCAAATACCTACCCAGGGCTTTCCTTAGATGATCATGTGTAATTTCTTCAGTGACCTTTAAGAGAAGTACTAACACTGTCCCCATGTTAGAAAAGCACAGAAAGGAGCAGGCCAAAGAAGGCTGTTGAGAAGAAAGGCTGTTAGTGATCCTCCCTGCTCAGCTCTAAGAGACCATTACTCCTGAGATTCCACATTGTCTTCCATACCCAATCACAGCCTTCCTGAGAGGCCTTCCTGGATGTTAAAAACACAGCAATGTTTCTCCACCTCTGAAGATGAGGTCTGGTTATCAGCCCTGTCTCACAAGCAGGAAATTAAGGCCCCTGCTTAACTCATTGACCTGCCAGCCCTGGACACTAGACACACCTCACCATCCATATGTCCAGTTCATTCTTTTATAAAATTTTTATTTATTTATTTATTTTATTTCAAGAAGAAAGAAACAGAGAGAGAATGGGTGAGCCAGGGCTTCTAGTTACTGCAAACAAACTCCAGATGCAAGCACCACTTTGTGCATCTGGCTTTAACATGGGTACCAGGGAATAAAACTCAGGTCATTATGTTTTTCAGGTAAGTGCCTTAACTGCTGAGCCATCTCTCTAGCCCAGGTCTGGTCCATTCTTTCACTGCAAGTTGATAGCAGGCATCAAAGATAGCAGTGAAGAACTGTGATGAAAGAAGTCACTTCACTTCCCACTATCTACTAAATTCTTCAGTCCAGTTGGCTCTGGTTTTCTCAGCAGACACACATCAGCTCATCAACATTTACAAGTGGCTGTGTGTATAGACTAGGCCTGGCTAAAGTATATGGAGCTGTTACAAAAGTGCTCTGAACCACTTCTGTCCCAAGGCCACTACAACTCCCACCTAAACAACAAAAACACAGTGGCTGTGGTCCCACAATCAACAGTGCAGAAAAACTGACTCATTTACTCAAAGCACCAGGCAACACCAGATTACTGCCCTGCTGACAGTTGGAGAACTTCCCCTCCTCCCCCATCCCAGACTTGCTCTCAGGAAGCCAAATAATCCAGGCAGGCTCTACTGAAATTAATTTTGCATCTTTCTACTAAGGTGGTGAATAGGAACATTTCAGTCAGACAGGGAAGCACTGGAAAGTTACACCCAATTGGTAAGGAAGAGATTTTAATTTTAAAATGAAAGTCTTTTAGCTTTCTTTTCCTAAACTCTGAGTGCCCTATGCATCTTGCTCCCTGAGAGCCTAGCAGCTCTCTCATCACCTGCGCTCATGATGGATGTGGCACATGGTATCTGTGGCCTGAAGCCTTCCATCACCCAGCAGAAGACAAGAGACCACTGGGACAAAGATGCCTTTCACTCTTGCTTTCTGAAGCCCTCCATTCTGCATGACCAGAAGCAGACAGGAAGGACCAAGTGGCTGAAACACAAGGGCAGAGTGAGGACAGAACGTAGCAATATCTGGTAATTCAGGGTTCCTTACCTAAAAAAGTGCCTTGATATAAGAATGGGGCAAAGCTAAACACATATGTACCCTGCAGACTCCCTCAACTGAGTAGACTTAAATTCAACTACACACTGACAGTTTAGGTAAATGAGACCTTGTCACTAGCGTGGCTGGGATAAAATGGGATTTCTTGTTTTATTGTAAACTAAATGAGGATAAAAGGGAACTTAGAAAGAACACATGAAAAGGTATGTGTTTGGTTGCTTGCCTAGCTGCTTGGTTTTAGGATCTTGCTATATAGCACAGACTGGAATAGTGGCCTTGAATGTGTGATCCTCCTGCCTCCTCCTCCTTAATGCTGGCATCTCAGGCTCAGTTGTAAAGAGTTAACATTTTCAAAGTTGGGCTTTTATAAAAGATATATATATAAAATTCAAACTTGTCATTTTATAAAACAGCAGGTAGCCCAAAGACAGCTAACCTCACTTCCTTTATATCTGTATGTAACCTTAAGATTGTATACTAATGCAATCTATGCTAAAATAGGCTAAACTCTGTATGTGCCCTAGAAGGAGTTGTATGGAAAATGTATGCATTTGCATGGAATAAATGTACTCTTTCTCTGAAACCTTACACACACACACACACACACACACACACACACACACACACACACAGGCGCACGCGCACACACACACATACCCTTAAACTCTCCAAAAAAAAATTCTCTCCAGTAATCTGGGGAATAAAAGGATAATTCAAGGGCTCCACAGGAAGAGAGCTCAGACCTGGGTAGATAATTTCTCATATTCTTTTTTAAATATTTTATTTATTTACTTATTTGAGAGTGAGAAAGAGACAGAGAGAATGAGTGCATCAGGGCCTGCAGCCACTGCAACAAACTCTAGACACATGCGCCACCTTGTGCATCTGGCTTTAAGTGGGTACTGGGGAGTCAAATTTGGGTCCTTCTGCTTTGCAAGCAAATGCCTTAACCACTAAGCACTTTCTCCAGCCCCTCAATATTCTTTATTTGTACATATACTGCACCTTCTAACCCCCAATATCTTTTTCCTTTGCTTAGATAAAGCAGCATGGTCACAAACCATTCCTTGTAGGAGCTGAGAACTAAATACAAACAGGGGCTAGAGAGATGGGTCAGTGGTTAAGGTACTTGCCTGCAAAGCCTTGCCTTAATGATCTGAGTTTGATTCCCAGCACACACATGAAGACGGTTTCACAAAGTAACACATGTATCTAGAGTTCATTTGCAGCAGCTAGAGGCCCTGGCATGCACATTTTCATACTCTTTCTGCTTGCAAAGGAAGGAAGAAAGGAAAGAAGGAAGGGAGGGAGGGAGAGAAGGGAGGAACAGAAGAAGGAAGGAAGGAAGGAAGGAAGGAAGGAAGGAAGGAAGGAAGGAAGGAAGGAAGGAAGGAAGGAGGAAGACTAAGTAAAAAAGAACTGTTCATGTAAAATCATTGTTAAGAGCATCAGTGATCTGAAAGCACCTTTCTCTCACAGCTCATGGGAGTTCAGAATACAGGTTATGTGTGAACATTAGTAAAACACACATACGGATCAGGACAAAGTATTTGATTTTTGGCCTAAAGCCACATAGTAAAATGTAATATCATCTTTAAAATAAATTTAAACTAAAATCAGTAAAAGGAGCTATGGAGTATAGAATTTTAGGCTATTTTCATTTTTGAGCAAAGACTGGGTGACATTTTTATATAATTACAGAAAAGGAACTGAATCCCCAATATATCACAGTTGTTTTAACTAAACTAACTTCTTAAAGATGTCTCCATGTGGCAAGAAGCACAAAGGGGGGGCGGACTGTAATGTTATAGATGGGTCTGCAACAGCCAATCAGTAATCATCAGTGAGTGTGAAGAATGGATGCCAGGCAGAATCATCTCCAAGGAACTTCTGGCATTTCCTGGTCTTTGGGGAATAAAAGGATAATTCAAGGGCTCCACAGGCAAAGGGCTCAGGTGTGTTTGCCTTCATGTCCTTGTTTGCACTTCAGGAGGCCCACATCTGCAGTCTCTGTCTATGGTGATCACTTTCAATCACTCTGCCACCTACTCAGAACCTTGGCATGCAGGCCCCTGTGTTTTAGCTGAAGAACCAGGTGGATGGATTAGCTCACTAGGAAAATGAACCTTGAGTTCACAGGGACGGAACAAAGGAGAGATGTCTCCAAGGGCCTGTCAGCAGGGACACAGTCATTCTCACATGAAGCCTTCATAATTATCTAGGTGTTTATGGAAGAGCCCATGAAGAGGGTATTCACCTCTACGGTGTTTAAATAGAAGTTTAATAGAAGTTCAAATGTTACATGTATAGTTGTTTCTACCACAGTTCTCACACATTGCTCCTCCATCAGGAGGTGGGGAAGAGAAATGACAGGTGGATGGAAACACTGTGTACAGGCTAGGAGCTTTGCTCTGCAAGCCTTCATGTGAATGACCTCTCTTTCCCATCATTCTCTAAGTAACCACATGCACCTGCTCTGTGGAAAAGGTATGAGAACATCTGGGTGGCTAAATGAGGCACCTGTTAGGCAGCACTTAATTGGGATGGTTGGATTCAGGTGAACTAAACCAAGGCCATGAAGGTTAATGAGAAATAACTATCACTCAAATACCCATTTGTTTGCAAGTAATACACATAATCACCTTCAAAAGACAGAAAAGCAAAGTGCTTGCCATATAAGCATGAGGACCCAAGTTCAGATCCCCAGCTACCATATACAGTGCCGGGATCCCAGTACAGGGCAGTCAGAGTAACCAAGACTGAGAAAGAGCACATCTTCTTAAAACATCATAGGTTTTGTTCCATAGTCCTCCATGGCTCCCTCCATGGCCAGGAGAAACCAGGGCCCCTGCCTGAATTCCAGGACCATAGGTGCCCCACCTCACCAATCAGGCTTTGTTCCCTATGGTGTTTTGAATATAAAATGTTCCCTATAGCCTGTTTATACATAGTTTGAATGTTTCATCCCAGGTTGTGGAGCCTTGCGAGAATATGATACTGACAGGCTGGCCTTGACATTTTATATTCCAGCCCTGCTTGCTGCACTCAGCTCTCTTGCTATTCCTCTTTGAGACTATGAAGATGTACTCCTGCCATGCCTTCCCCACCATGATGAAACTTCCCCTCAAAACCTTAAGCCAAAATAAACCCTTTTCTTCCATCAACTGCTTCTTGTTGGGTATTTTATCCCACCAACAAAAGAGTAACTAAAGCCAGGTGTGATGGGACACCTTTAATCACAGCACTGGAAGGCCAAGGTAGGAGGAGCACTGTAAGTTTGAGGCCAGCCTGAGACTACATAATGAATTCTAGGTTAGCCCGGCCTACAGCAAGACCCCCACCTCAAAAATAAAAAAGAAAAAGAAAAAAAAAGGAACTAATAAATTCCCCAATAACCAGACACAGAAATGCTGGCCCTCTGCAGGCAAGGACAGGTGTCAAACTGCAATGTGGCTAGACAAATCAGTATGAAAAAGATTATTTACAACTTGCTATGGTTTGGGTATAATTTGGCCTCTGAAGGCCCATGTCATAATCTTGGACCCTAGGGTAATGCAATAGGATGTGGTGTTTTTGGAGAGGTCCCTAGGTCACTGGCAGTGTGCTGTCCTCCCAAGGGCCTGTGAGACTATCAACTTTCTTTCCTATGTGCCCTCACTCTTGTGGTGGTCTGAAGTTTTGCTTTTGCATGCTCCTCCTATGAGGTGCTGCCTTGCTATTGACCCAGGGACCAACCAATCATGGACTGCAAAATCCAAAACTGTGCTATTGTGAGAGGGTTGACTGACACAATCACCATTTAACTTATTTTATTTATTTGAGAGAGAGTGAAAGATAAAGAAGCAGACACACAGAGAGAATGGGCACACCAGAGCCTCAAGCTTCTGTACCATCTTGCGTATGTGGGTAATGGAGAATAGAACTTGGGTCCTTCTGCTTTGCAGGCAAATGCCTTAATCATTAAGGCATCTCTCCACCCCAAAAATCACCATTTTGAGAGGGCACTTTCAGGAAGAGACTTGGAGACCAGCTGAGAGGATCTGACTGGTTGGAAACAGGTTCCAGGGCTACCTAACCCATTTCTCACAGGAAAACTGCACCAATGAGGTTCTGCCAAATGATACAGGCAGAGGGAGCCATGTGTACAAAGGCAGGACTCCCGAGGTAGAACAATGTTTTGCATATGGAAGGGATGAGGCTGGAAAGTTGGCAGGTTCCAGGTCCTTTGTGTGGCAGGAATAAACATGGATCTTATCCTACATGGAGGAGGTAGCCACTTGGGGTTTCCAAGCACTTAGGATGTGTAATATGATGTGATTTCCACTGCTGAGAACTCATCCCACTCAGGATATGGAAGATGAGCTGGAGACTGGGCAGTTGAGACAGCCAGCACAAAGACCAGTTTGAAAGGCTACTACATCCAGAAAGAGATGACACAGACCTACATAAAGGAATGGCAACAGATATAAGGCAGTATTTCAAAGACATTCAGAAGGCTCAATGGCACATGAAGCTAAGATTAACAGAGGCAGTCTAGGATGCTGCTCAAGTCTCCTACAGGACAGACACAGAAATATTTATTTTAAATAAAGTGTGCTCACTGTGGTGAAATTCATTCAGAGGGGTCTGTGGATGGAGGAGGCGCCAGAAGGCACAATTGAGGGCCCACTGGGCACCAGAAGAGAGAGTCCAGTAGCCAAAACAGGATAGGGTTCCAAGAAGTCCACTGGGCACAGGTGAACTCAGACTGCAATGGAAGTTGCACAGTGGTGGCTCCATGAATGTGTGTGGGATGCAGGAATGGATCAAGTGTCCATCAAGTGAGAAGCTAAGTCATTGGCACCTTGCAGAGTCTATGCTGGAGGAAAGGAGGCACAGAAGCTGTGGGAGACAGGCTATGGGCTATGTGTATACCGAAGAAGTTAAAAAGACAGGGCACTAGAGGAACTGGAGAAGCCTGAGCCTGTGTGTTAAAAGGCCACTCAGGGGAACCTCCAATTCTGCCAGGAACTACATTGCTACTGACCTCCCACCACAGCAACCAGGGTTGCTCGGACAACTCACCGAAGTATCTCCTTTGATCCTCCAAGATGCCCTAAGTATGCAAAAAGTGAGGCCCAGGCAACTTAAGAAACTTTCCCAGAGGCACACAGCAGGACTAGAACTTAAGATCTGGGCTGTCAGGTCTCTTAATCCCCAAGCAACTTGAACAATATGCACAAAATCTAATGACCAAGGTGAGATTTTTGTGCACAAGATCACCTTTAAGATTCACAGAGATGTCACCAACGAGGACTGGACTAGGCAAAGGGAACTTTCCCTTGCTAAGGGCAAATGGTGCCCATTCTCTTTGTATTCTCAATATCCATGGTTGTGGGCTTGGAGGCGATGGAAAGATCTCTAAAGACTAGAAGGGATAAACCAAAGCAGAAGATGTACAGAAGGACAAGGAGAGGGAAAGAGAAGGTCAGAAGAGTATTATTACAGAAGTGGCCCGAAGTTGTGGTGACCTTAGGGGGAAGGAAAGGTCATTCAGAGAGCTCATTAGACACCTCCTCCAGCCTGAAAGCTGAAGAGCCCAGTTAAGGTCCAGACATACAAACGAGCAATAAAGAGTGACATCCAACATTCTCCTCTAGTTTCTGCAAATACACATACATCCACCATACCCCACACCACACATTCTACACACATGGTACCAGGCTCCAAGTGGACTGTCTTGTCTCCTGATTCATCTGTGGGATAGCATCTGTCCCCATACCTCACACATTTCAAAACCTTGCTGTCTAGGATGACTACTCCCAAGATAACTGTTTCCCTCAAAGTAAAGGAGGCCACGCTGTGACAAAATTTCAAATGCTTCAAAACCCCAAAAGTCACACTATCCCTCATTTCATAATTTACCAATTAAACATAGTTGTCTAATGGACAAGTAAGTCTAAGCTTCCTTATGAGGTGGTGCCAAGGGAGAAATTTCCATCAGCCACACATATTCAAAGACTAGTGGCAACTACATAGTGATAAGAGTCCTACAGATGCTGCAATGAAGTCTGTATTGGTCTTAAAGGTGTACACAGCACGGAGGCAAGAGAAGGACACAAGTGTAATTATCTTAGCCAGCTATAAGAAGCAAGGGTAATTCTGGTCCTACCACAAATCATAAAGCAAGTAGCTTAACAGATGTAAAGCTCATGACAATCAGGAACACCTGTCTAAAAACCCAACAGCCCCAGGTTGTAGTATTTCAAGAACATCTGGGGGGAGGGGGGGTTGCAACCGTTGCTGATTCCTCAGGAGGTAGATAGAGTAGGATCTGTCACTGCTCCTGGCTGAAGAACTCTCAGACCTTGTCCTGTGATCCAGGACACAAAGCTGATCTTTCATGGAGTACATCACCAACATCAGGTTGGAACAAGATGTCTATTTCCTGGCTTCCTCCCTCCCTGCTGGGTAGCTATGGTAGTGCTGCAGAGGGTTTCCACCACAGCTCCACCCCTCCACCTTTTCAAGTTCTTGAGTGTTTTTATCATTTGTTGTACTTAGCTTTGTGTTGCTGGGACAAAACACTCAAACAAATGCAGTTGATGGGAGGCTTACGACTGAGAGGAAGCTTCATGATAGTGGGGAAAAGATGGTAGAGCAGAGGCTGGACATTATCCCTTCCACAAAAGGTAGAAAATAGCAGGAAGACATGGATCCAAGTTATGGCAAGAGGAACTGGCTGTAACATCCTAAACCCCATCCTCAGGAACATGCTTCCTTCAGCAAGGCTCTACTTCCCAAACTGCCAACAGCTGGGGACCAAGCATTCAGAACACATGAGTTTATGGGGGACATATGATTCAAACCATCACACAAATCTGTTTCCTCTGATTCAGTCCATGCCTTAGCTAACTGTGCCTTCAATAACCATTCCTCAAGTTATCTACTGCTTTCTCATAGGACCCTGACAGATGCAGCCATGCTCCTAAAGTAAGAAGCTTAATAGAACACTCATGTACCTTGTGAACAGAACCACAAGCAAGAGAACACTAAGTAAAGACAACTGGCTTGCTAACACACATTCTGGTACAATCCCTCATGCACACCATGGAAGGCAAATAGCCACTCGAGTTCTGAATGCCCAGTGCTGATAAGCAGCACTTGGAACAGACTCTTTGTGCAGGGCACCAGGAACTGGCCTCTCATAGATTCTTAAGGTGAACCACCAAGGACCAGCAGTACCCAGGAGTCTCAGCAGCTTTTCTGGGGAAAAGAGGTACAGGATGTGGACAGCACCTCTGAACTCAGGCTACAGTGACAAATCCCAGCCTCATAGCTTTGATTACTATTTTAAAAAAACCACACCCATCATGAATGAGAACTAGCTATATACAGATGAAAAATGACTTTTTAAATATTATCTGAGGCAAGGACCTTCATGCACTCAAATGCTATATAAAGGGTTGTCTAGGGTGGGGGTGGAAACTACCTCTTCTCACAAAGGGATTCTCTTATTTTTCAGGATAGAGTAGCATTGGGGTATGAGGGTGGATATGAGGGGAAGGGTGGCTGAGGAGAAATGAAAGCTGCAAACAAGAGGCCACTTATCTCAGGGTTGTATTTCTTTTCTTTTCTTTTTTCTTTTTGAGACACGGTCTCACACTTTGCCCAGGCTGGCCTCAAACCCAAGACAATTCTCCTGAATCAGCCTCCCAAACACTAGGATTACATGCATTGCACGAGCCACCATGCGGGGCAAGGCATGGGCCGTCTTTCTACCTTTTCCTCTAGCTGAGTAGCTCAAGGGCAAGTTGTCTGCCAGGCTTCCCACTCTTGTAAACACTCTGGCACCAGCTGGGGTTTAGAATCTGCTGAGCCTCAGCCAGCTGGCGACCTGGAGATAGATCAGATTAAAGGAATGTATAATGAAGGAGGGGAGACAGAGGCCGTATTTATACAGACAGGGTCTGCAGGAGTTGGCAGGGGCTGACCAAGAGGGCTCTGGAAGGAGAAACTATGAAGTGAAGGAAAAAGGTTTCCATGTGCCCAAGCACCCTGCCCCACCCAAAGGCCCAAGGCTGTGGCATTCATCTTTTTTTTTTTTTTTTTGCCTTTTATAAACTGACTTCTTTGTCCCTGTCTCCTTCTCTCCACAGCATCTCTCAAACTAATTACACACAGTCCTTTGAAGGGCTCACAGCTGGCCACACGGGAAGGCTCAGTGTGATCACACAACACGGACACTTGATCCCCTTGTCCCAACTTGGGAATGGTAACACAGAAACTCAAGCCAGGCACTGACAAGAAGGCCCTGGGCCACAATTGACCTCAACTGAGGCTGAGAGAGAAAGAGAGGGAAGGGGAGGGCATCTAGAGCCAGCAATCCAGGGCAGCCAGCTGACTTCCAGCCTGAGAGAGACTTCAGGCTCCTGCTGCAAGGCCCAGAGGGTGAGTATGCAGAGGGGCCAGCTCAGTGCAGACAGCAAGACCAGCCATGCAGTCCTCGATGAGCCTGCAGGGGAAAACAACTGGCTAAAACCAGGAGTCCTGGTAGGCAGTGGGTGGGCACACCTGTAGTCCTACTGAGGCACCTGCAGCCATCTCAACCTCAAAGGGCCATATATACATCACCAACACGGGGACACAGGCAGAAGGAATAGTATCAGGGAACAGACCTGAGAAGAAGGAAGAGCCTGTTTTCTACAGCTGGCCACTCCTCTCTTCCCCACAGATGTACTCCTGGTCTCTTAAGGGATGCTCTCTCAAGCCTCTTCCAGAGTTTTCTGGACACAGATGCACCTCTGGGCTTGCTCCTCTACTCCAGTGACATTTGCCTAACAGAGCTTTCCTATCCACCTTTACTAGACAGTGCCTCAGTATCCCCCATGAGTCATGGCACATGGCACCCAGGAGACAGTTCCACATGAGCTCCTTCCTGTCCAGGCTGCCATCAAGTACACTACCTTCCTTCATAGCCCTCATTAGCTTTTCCTTTACTAGGTTATTGCATTCATTTCTTCCACTCCAAGTACTACTAGCCCAGGAACCCTTTTGTAGCATGAAGCCTATAGACCATTTTCAATGATGTTCTGAGTGCTTTTATGTCCTGGAACACTAGCATTCTGTTCTCCTTCCACTTGTCCTTCTGTTGTGGCTTAACTCTGAGTAACACCTCTGACCTTTCCTCATCCTAACCGTTCCCCCATGCTGCCTCCTTCCCCACAAGAGGTCGGAAGTGCTCCTTACCTGGTCCTTACCTGGACCTCTTGTTGAGAGTTGGCACAGCATACCTAAATCCATTCAGATCCCAATTCTGCCCTCACCAACTATTAAGCCAAGTTGTACAGCTTGTTCTGTATAGAGATAGACTGCACTCAAAAATATTGCTGAAGCCAGGTATGGTGGCACACACCTTTAATCCCAGCACTCAGGAGGCAGAGGGAAGAGGATCACTGTGAGTTTGAATCCACTCTGAGACTACATAGTGAATTCCAGGTCAGCCTGGACTAGAGGAAGATCCAACTCTGGGGAAAAAAAACAAAACAAAACAAAAGCACTGTTGAGGGGACACTCAGGATAGAAGATCAAATTCATCACAAAGCCTAGCACATCTCAGATAACAAACATATCTTTTGTTTGTTTCTGTTTTTTTTTTTTTAATTTTTTACTTACTGTGTTTGCAAGGAGAGAGACAGAAAGATAGAATGGGCATGCCAGGGCCTAGTGCCACCACAAACAAAACTCCAGGCACATGCGCCATTTTGTGCATCTGGCTTTACGTCAGTACTAGGGAACTGAACCTAGGCCTTCAGGCTTTGAAAGCAAGTGACTTTAACTGCTGAGCCATTTCTCCAACCTTTGTTTCTGTTTTAAAACTCCATAGCCTAGGCAGGCCTGGAAATTACTATGTAGACCAGGCTAGCCTGAAGCTAAGAGTAATCCTCTTACCTCGACCTCTCAACATCCAGTATTAAAGTGTGAGCCACCACACTCAGCTTCATCTTTCTTTTCTTAAATTCCTTGCGTTTTGTTATGTGAGATTTCAAGGTTTTTATCTACATTGGAGGCCCCTCGGCTGAGGCATATGACTAGGCAATTCCCACCAGCAGCTCCCCATTCCACGTAAAAGCAGGTGAGGCACTATCCACTTGCTGGCAGGTGTCATCTGGCAGATGAGGCTATCCACCCTGAGGTGCTGTGAGACAACCAAGTCCTGCAACTTCCCAGAACCTCTCTTGCCACCTCACCCTACTTACTACAGCCTGGACAAATTAAATTTCCAATTGCTGATTTTAAAAGCTAAAATACTTAATATCTGGAACACAGAAATTTCAGTTCTATTTGTGATGTTTAGGTTTTATTGTCAACTTGATCTTTTTAATTATCTTGGGTGGGTCTTTGAGGATACTTACAGGAAGGTAGCCTCTCAGTAGGAGGCAGGATGTAAGGAAGCTCAGGGGAGCTATAAATAAACATCCCTTCCTGACAGGGCAGTGCAGGAAGGAAATTCCAGAGACCCAGGAAGCCATTAAGTCTGGGATAGGATTGCAAGACCTCACTCTAAGGCTATATAGAGGGGAAGGAGATTTCTCTCCCTTTTGCAGGCTCCTGCCTATTTGCTGTTCTGTGTGTATGGTGTCAGTAGTGGCTTCTCTTTCTCTTTGCTTGGACCTGTGAAGGGGTCAGCCTCTTTCACAATTATGGAACTTCCCCTGGATCTGTAGCTTCAATAAATCCTTTCCTCCCATAAACTCTGTCTGGTTTGGAGATTCATCTCAGACTATGCCCCATTTTAAACAGATCTAAACAATCTCTTCCCAATAGGCTTTTAGAAACAACCCCATCTTTAAAAAAAAAGTTAACACCTCAAAATATTTAGATATAATAGAATGAGAAGGGGGATCTAAATTCAGTCTGTACATATTAAATAATATTTTGTATTTATTTTCAAGCAGAGACAGACAGACAGACAGACAGAATGGGCATACCAGGGCCTCTAGCTGCTGCAGAAAAACTCCAGATGCATGTGCCACTTTGTGAGTACTGGGGAATTGAACCCCAGCGGTTAGATTTTGCAGACAAGTACTTAAACTAATGAACCATTTCTCCAGTACATTGTTCTCTCTCTCTCTCTCTCTCTCTCTCTCTCTCTCTCTCTCTCTCTCTCTCTCTCTCTCTCTCTCTTTAGGTAGGACCTCACTCTAGCCCAGGCTAACTTGGAATTAATTCACTATGTAGTCTCAGGCTGGCCTTGAACTCACAAGAGATCCTTCTACCTCAGTCTCCCAAGTGCTGAGATTAAAGACTTGCACCACCACACCCAGCTTTGCACACTTTTATTACAATCATTCTAAATCCTAGCATACAAGCATCAAGACATAAGGGAAATTGAAATGAACTTGAGGAAATATGCTTATAAACATCATAAAATGAGGGCACACCTTCCTGCCGCTGTTTCCAGTGCTGTGGTGGAGGTGATGTCCACCTGTCTGCTCGTGCCATCATTTTCCCTGCCAGAATGGAGTCTCCCCTCGAGTCCGTAAGCCTAATAAACCCTTTCCTCCACAAGCCGCTTTTATTTGGGTTCTTTCTGTGCAGCAACTACAAAGCTGACCGCAACAGTTTTGGTACCAGGATGTGGGGTCTGTTGCTGCTAGAACCCTGATTCTGTGGCTTTGGTCTTCTGGAAGTGATCTGCAAGGAGGAATATGGACAGACTGGAAACCTCGTCCTAAGAGGTGCCTTGCAGTGCTGTAAGTACAGTGTGTTTGAACCATTCTGGTCAGAATTAAAAGACCTGAATGCAGTAAGAACTATGAACTGTGAGGTTTGGCTTACGAGGGGGAGAAAGAACTTTGTCAGGACTGTGCCAGAAGCAGTTTGTGTGAGAGGCTTGCTGCATTCTGTCTGCCTGTGTCCTGGGAACCTGAGCAGGGTTGTTTTACGTAAAGATGGACTGGTGTGAGCAGATGGAGATGGCACAGAAAGAAAGATCTTTGGGTCGAAACTGCTGCCCGTTCACCTGCAATTGTTTGAGAGATTACAGCCATTGAGATTGGGCCAGCTGGTCTGCATTGGAACAACAGGAAGAATGCGGACTCTTTGAAGTAAGGGGCCTGAAAGCTTTGCTCCCCCCTGGATTAACAAGTTGGTAGCCCACCTGGTTCTGTGGAGTATGGCAAATGCAAGAAGAGAGGGTCACTGGATTTGCAACACAGTTTTGTTTTTGAAAAATGGCCATCGGCATGTGAAGCAGGTGTGCAAGGTTGCCTGCATGGAGCCAGATGGAGCCATGAGGATGAACTGTGGGTTACAATGGAGACCCAAAGAATTCCAGGACTATGGATGGGTGCCAAGGTGAGCTGCCAGCACTGGATGAAGTTTCCCGGACTGTGAGTAGCCGAGCTGGAGGGGCAGAATTGAATCTCCAAGAGATTTATTGGTTAGAATCATTGAACTTGGAGTTAGAGATTGATGGTGCCCTGCTTATTTCAAATCTTGTTCAGTCTGTTTTTGCCATGCCTCATGTTTTGCAATGTGAATGTTCTGTGCCATTATGGGTTTATTTTTGGCATTATGGCTCAATTGAAAGCTGTGGGGACTTAAGAGTTGAGCTGAACACATTGTATTTGTATCATGTATAATTATTAGTTTGCCGGGACCAGGGGTGGACTGTCATGATTTGATCCAGGTGTCCCCCACAAACAAATGAATGTGTTCTGGGTAATTGATCCTCAGCTGATGGCAGTTCAGGAATTAGAACCTCACTAGAGCTGTGTTGTTGGGGTGGGCTTATGAGGATTATAAACTAGCTTCCCCTTGCCAGTATTTGGCACACCTTCCTGCCGCTGTTTGCGGTGCTGTGGTGAGGTGATGTCCAGCCCTCTGCTCATGCCATCATTTTCCCTGCCAGGATGGAGTCTCCCCTTGAGTCCGTAAGCCAAATAAACCCACTCCTCAAAAAAAAAAATCATAAAATGAAAACTTGTGAAATCCAAAATCCTTTAATTAAAAAAAGTTACAGTTGTTAAGCCAAGCTTCAGTATAAAATATTGCAAGCAGCTAGTCTCCTTGTAATTTACCCTTGTAGTTTCCTTTCCGGGGAGAAAGGGAGAGAGTACTAAAGCCATATGTCTATGAGAAAAGGACAAAATGAAGGGTAAATCTGGGGCTTGAGGCACTTGGAGAAGGGGAATCCATGAACTGGGAACTCAGGACCAGAGACTCAGGCATAAAGGAGCCCCCAAGAGACAGATTCAGCCTGCACATCCCCAAACAGGCTTCATGGCCCAGGCAGCAATGTTTGAATTGAAAGGGTTTTGTCTAGTGAGTCGGAACATACCAGGAAATACAAAGTACATATATTCCACATGAAAATGAGAGCCAGGCAGGCTAGTAGATACCTATAATCCCAGCACTCAAAATGCTGAGGCAGGAGGACTGTTTCAAGTCCAAGAGAATAGCATGACCCTGTCTCAAAAAAAAAAAAAGGGAAAGAAAGAAATAGAGAGAGTGTGTGAGAGAGAAAAAGAAAGAGAGCAAAAAAGAAAAAAAAGGAAAAAAAGAAAAAGGAAACAAGTAGTTTAGAAAATAGCTAACTACTCACAACTACAATATTCATAGTATTAATTTTCAAACACAACAAACAACTCATCAATTAAGCCCTTCATGTATCAGGATCTATAAAAACACCATACATGCTGGGCTGGAGATGGCTCAGCAGTTAACTTGCTTGCTAAACCTGATAGCCCAGGGTTAGATTTCCAAGTACCTACAAAAAGCCAATGACACAAAGCAGCACTTGTGTCTGGAGTTCATTTGCAAAGGCAGAAGGCCCTGGTGTGCCTATTCTCATTCCTATTCTCGCTCTCCCTTTCTCTCTCCCTCTTTCTCCCTCCCAGTCTCTCTCATAAATAAAACTATTTTAAAATTGCATTAAACTGTTAGCTGACTTAATCCCCGTGAAGATCTCAATGAGGTTAGAGCAAGTATATTTATCCTTTTGCCTGACAAGAAAACTGAAGCTCATTTAAGTAGCATGATCAGGGCAGCTACTAAAAGAGGTAGAAAGAATCATTCTGAAGCTTAAGTGGACACTTGCATTGTGTCTATGTGGTAATATGACCTAAAGATTGAACTTACATATCCAAACGGGGAAGGAAATGCAGCCTCAACTGTGGCCTCTTTTTCCTAGGGGCTTCCTTGGGGGTTGCTGGTCATAGTAAATCTCCCCCTCCACGGGAGCCCTCTTCACTGTCTTCACTAGAGCCAGTTACCACCTGAATCCAAACCTTTCTAATGCATCTTTTGTCTGAGATGTGGCCCACGTCATCATCGGCATTCTTACAACATGAAGTGGAGAAGAGGCTCTTTAGGATAATCACCACAGTTGTTCCTGGAGGAAGCGGAGCCACCACACTCAAAGACAATATATTTAGCTTAAACATGATGGGGGAAGGTACTAGATACTATATTTGGGGAAACTGTTGATTTGGGGTTTTGGCAAAGTTCTGGTTTGGGCAGTAGTAGCGCCCTTCTTTGGCCTTGCCCCAATCCCAGGCCATATGAGCTCAGCTACAGAGCATAGCTCTTGGCTCTTACAGAGGCTAGATCTACCCAACTGGTCTCACCAGGGTTTCACAGAACACAGTGGCACAATTTCTCCATGGAGTGACTAACTGAGAGATAATCTGTAAGAAGCCAAGCAGGAAGCCAGAGGAAAGGCAGTCAACTCTATGGAGGATAGAATGGTCCTGCTCCCCCCTAGGGATCCAAGCCCATGAGTAGTGCCTCATCACCCTGGCCACAGTGAACTTAACCATGAGCCCTGGTCCTTCCTACCTAGAACAAATTGGTCTTTTGGTTGTTTGGTTTGGTTTCGAGACAGGTTGACCTGAAACTCATTATGTACTCCAAGCTGACCTTGTACATGAGCAAACCTCATGCTTCAACCTCCAGAGTGCTGAGATTACAAGTGTGAACCATCATGCTGAGCAGGAAGTCTGTCTTAATCATCTCCCAGGAGATGTACGATAAATGTCTGTGAGTTAGAGTACTGGAGACTAGCTGTCCCACGTGGCTATACTTAACACTAGTAATATATATTCTAAAATGGTTAAGATGGTAGAGTCTATGTTATATGAGTTTTCCCCCATTTTTAAGTATTTTATTTATTTTAAGCAGAAAGACACACACACACACACACAGAGAGAGAGAGAGAGAGAGAGAGAGAGAGAGAGAGAGAGAGAGAGAGAGAGAGGGTGTGCCTGGGCCTTTAGCCACTGCAAATGAACTCCAGATGCATGCACCACTTTATGCATCTGACTTTATGTGGGAACTGCAGGTGGGTACTGTGCAGGGTGAAAAGGTGGCAACAAAGGTCATAGGAAGGGGAGAACATGGATCTTCAGAGGTGAGGAAGGAGCAACTACCCACTCAGAGGGGAAAGAAAGTCCTGTGGCCTGAGGTAGGAGGAACAATTACAGAGGGGGGTAAGGGAGGAAGACTATATGAAGGGGGCCAGATGCAAAGGAAACACCATGAGGAGCTGAAAGACAATCAGCAAGAAGCAAGCAGCCCTGTTATCCAAATGTACCAAGCAGAACATTGTCAAAACTTCCAAGTATTTAATTCACAATATACACCTGTGATCCCAGCACTCAGGAGGCTGAGACAGGGTAACATGTCCAAGGACAAGCCAGCTGCATAGCAAGACCCTGTGTCAAAAACACTAACAAAAAAACCAAGACCACATATTGACACTCATCACACTCCCCACCCTCTCCCTATCAAGTCTACCTAGCCAACACCCCTCAGGCCTCAAGGCCAGACAAACCTCCTTTTTAAAGAAAATTATGGTATGCGAGGGAGGGTCCCTTTCCTCACTCTCTTACCGTACCTAATACATACATTACAGCAATGACACTGTCACCCCTGCACCAGTTCATTTTAGCCCCAGCTCCAAGGAGAACCCTTGGCAGGGAGAAGGTGCACAGATCCGCACAAACACACCTTAGGGCTACACTACAGGATCCACCCCCAGTGACACCTCTTCCAGCCAGGTGGCTGGAAATCCAAGTTACAAGCTTTAATAAAACACCTGAGTCTATGGGGGGGGACATACATTCAAACTACCACACTCAGAGAGGGTTCAAGGCAGAGTTGGGCCCAAGGGAAGCACAAAGGAGCCCAAGACAAAGCTGAACAGGTGTCTGGAAGCCTGGCACCCTGAAAAGGACCTTAAGTAGGGGAAGATTCGTGTTTAGCCAAGGTAGGTGTATGGAGCAGGGACCATAGGACAGGAGAGGCTAGAAGCTAAGTCAAGACCCCCTATAGCCTATCACCCAAGAGATACTAAGCATCTAAGAAAAGGCTGAAGAAAATTATGGGTAAGAGGAGAATTGGGAGCAATCCAGGAGATAAAGAAACTCCATGAACATGGGGAACAAGTGACAGATTTCTGTTGGTACTCACACTCCTGGAGACATGCAAACTACAGTCCTGCATGGGAGTGGAATGTAAATAAAATTGTAGGTATTGTCAGCTGGCATTAGTAAGAAGACCCCTAGGTATTTAACTAATGTTAGAACTGAGGTAGGAATGCCTCACTGTATCTCTTTCTAGGGGTCTGGAAAAAGTTTAGGGTGGATCACACTTTCAAACATGCTTTCTATTTTATGCACTGATGACAGCATTACAGAAGCTGAGGCAGGAGGAATGAAAAGTTCAAAGCCAACCTGACTACACAGGAAAACTCTGTCTCAAAGCAAGAAAAACATTATGAACTGATGATCACTGGTATTTTCCAGAGAAAAGCATACATGGATTACAGCATATAATGAATGTTCACTTTCTGTTTTATTTTTTTTAATATGGAACACTTTACAAATTTGTCATCACATCAGCAGAGTAGTAGAGAGAAAACAGTAAATGGGGCCTGCCCCTAAGTAACACACTTCCTACAGCAAGGCTCCATCTGGTAATTAAGGACAAAAGCCTATGGGGAGTGTTTTACATTCAAATCATCACATGTGCTCATATAGGTGTGTATATGTGGCCAGAGGTGTCCTCCTTGATCACTCTCTACCTTATTTATTGAAAGAGGGTGTGATAGTTAGGTTTTGTTGTCAACTTGATCTTTTTAATTATCTTGATGGGTGGGTCTTTGATGTTCACAGGAAGGCAGCCCTCTCAGTAGGGGACAGATTATAAGGAAGCAAAGGAAAGCTAGAAATAAATATCTCTACCTGGGACATCAGTGCAGGAATGAAATTCCAGAGACACAGGGAGTAAACAAATCTGGAATTGCAAGACCCCGCCCTAAGGCTACATAAAAGGGGAGAGAAAATTTCTCTCTTCCTCTTTCTGTTTGCTGTTGTGTATGGGTGCTAGTGATGGGTTTCTCTCTCTGCTTGGGCCTGTGAAAGGGGGCCAATCTCTTTCACCTTTATGGAACTTCCCGTGGATCTGTAGCTTAAATAAACCCTTTTCTCTCATAACTATGCCTGATTTGGAGATTCATCCCAGAGGTGTGTGAGCTGACTTCGACAAAGGGTCTCTCACTTGAACCCAAAGTTTGCCAATTCAGCTAATCTAGCTACCCAGCTTGCCCCAAACATCCAGTCTCCATCTTTCAAGCACTGGGATTACAGAGTGGGGATGAGAGCCACCTCCAAACATGAAATTCATTTATATTTCATATTTACTTTATGTACCTGCCTGGGGATAATTTAATAAACATTTATGACTGGGTATGGTGACACATAACTCTAATTCCAACTTTCAGGAGGCAGAGGCAAGAGGACCACCAGAAACTTGAGGTCAGACAGGTCTATAAGAGTTCTACAGCAGCCAGGGTCATATAGGAAAACCCTGCCTCAAAAATAAATAAACAAATAAATAAATAAATATATTTTTAAAAATATTTTATTTATTTGCAAGTAGAGAGAAGAGAGTCAGAGAGGATGGGCATGCCATGACCTCTAACCACTGGAAACGAACTCCAGGTGCATGTGCCACTTTGTGCATCTGGCTTTAAGTGGTTACTGGGAAATTAAACCTGGGTCATTAGACTCTGTTTACAGGCAAGCACCTTAACTGCTGAGCCATTTCTCCAAATTGTTTTTAAATAAATAAAATTTTTAATGCATGAAGCAGTTTCATGGGGTGGCACTTAACACTTTGTTGTCTAGTGAGTATTTTGGATTCTGACCATTCCTTCAACACTGCATGCTATCGTCCCTGGCAATGCAGGATGTTACGTAATCATGACCAAGACAGTGTACAACCCTGTTACAATACCTGAAAATTTGCTGCAAGCTGGAGCTGGGGAGACAGCTCACAGGTAAGAGCACTTTCCACTTAAGCATGAGAGCCTGTGAGGACCACAGACTCACCCCTTCAAGTTCCACTCCCCAGCACACGTCCCACAGGGGGCAGAGAGTGAAATTGCTGGAGCTCACTGACCAAAATCAACCCAGCCGCTCCAGGTTGAGAGGGATACTCAGGAAAATACACTGATAAGTGATAGAAGAGGGTAGCCCATATTCTTCTCTAAGTGTTGCATGTGTGAACACACACAGGGTCTCTGCATCAACACATAAACATGCATATACTATACATACACATGCCATACCACACACACCAAGACAAAGCATTACTGTAGCTATTTGTTCACATGGTATATGACACTAAGTTTTTTTTTTCATTTCTTAAGACTTTTAAATATTTACTGATAGATCACCCAGTTGCCAGCTACTACTGGGCTATCTGTCCTACCGCAGCCATTTCTTACTCTTTCTTCTCCTGTAAGCTTAAAACACATAACAAGCCTCCATGAGACTGGATGCAAGCCTACAATCCCAGCTACTTGGAAGGCCAAGGCAGCAGGATAGCAAGTTCAAGGCCACCATAGACCACTTAGCAATAAATCAAAGGAGACAGGAGATGGAGCTCTGAGGTGGTAAACTTGCCTAGCAGGTATAATGAGTGCCCTGTGCTCAATACTCAGTACAGGAAAGAAAACAAAACCAACCAGTAAACAAACAACAACATGTGCAAGATGGGTTGTCACTTGGGCCTGGAAGGCTAGCTAGGTGTAGAGCTCCAGGCACCAGGGCAGGGGTTTAGGGCCAACACCAGGCTGCTCTGACCTGCATCCTGTTTCTCAGCTATATTCCAAATGGATGAGGGAGCCAGAGTGGGGTTGCACATAGTTGAGGTATTACGCTAGTACTTTTTGAATGTAATAATAACAAAAAGTAACATGCATGGGGCTCTTGTGCTATAATACACCAAGCCACCTCCTAAGTGACGCAACTGTATTAACATTTTCAGGACTCCCAATAATATGTGAAATATCATCCCATCTTATTGATGAGAAAACTGAAGAGAAATTAAATAATGTGCCTAGAAGACAGAGCGAGAACAGAATGCAAACTATGGCATATTAGCTGGAGGTCTATGTATGAACTTAATCTCTGTGACCTACAGCCTCTAGTGGTTTTCTAACAAGAGCTAGGTCACCAGGATCTCTCACTATCTGTTACTACAGGAACAAAGAAGTTCAAAGCAATGTGTACATCAGAACTTTCTACATCATCAAAATACTATGTATATCTTTCATTATAGCAGGACTTTCTATAATCATCAAAACAGGTATTTCACTGTAATCAATTTATAGTTAAATATGGCCCAGTAGCTACTGTTTTGGTGTGCGCCTAGGTATGAACTACTTGGAGTTAGTAAAAAATTATGGAATTTCACCCAGCACTCAGGAGGCAGAGGTAGGAGGATCACCAAGAGTTTGAGGCCACCCTGAGACCACATAGTGAATTACAGATCAGCCTGAGCTACAGGAAGACCCTAACTTGAAAAAAGAAATTGTAGAATTTCAAATATTAAGGGTAATGGTTGATTCTTACTTGAAACCAAGTGTCTTAAGAACATAAGTACAGGGCTGGAGAGATTGCTCAGCGGTTAAAGCACTTGCCTCCAGTGCCTAAGGCCCCTGGTTCAATTCCCCAGGACCCACATATGCCAGACCCACAAGGTGGTGGCCCTGGTGCGCTCTCTCTCTCTCTCTCTCTCTCTCTCTCTCTCTCTCTCTCTCTCTGTATGTATCTCTCTGCTTGAAAATGAATAAATAAAAAAATATTTTAAAAAAAAGAACATAAGTACATACATACCCAGGTGATGGTATATGCCTGTAACAGCACTCAGGGAGATAAGGCAGGAGAATCACCATGAGTTCAAGGACAGCCTGGGCTACAGAATGATTTCAAGGCAAGCATGGATTACAGAGTAAGACCCTATCTCAAATAATAAATAGTGCTCATGCATCTCTGTCCATCTCCGCCCTTGTGCTGTAATTCATTACCACCTCTCTAAAGAAGAAATCATGCACTATTGGTCAGAGTATCTGAAGAGGCCAGATGGAGGGAGAATGTGGAGGTAACATGACTAATTTCATCAGGAAAGCCTTCAGAGAGCACTGCTGGGGGTCACAGGTCAGGATCAAACACTAGGTTCAACCTACAGATCTCAAAAAAGTAAACTGGGACTGGGGATGGGGGGAGAGTGAGATTCAAATCTCCAGGTACCAGTTGGGTGTGGCCTGGAACCTGGAACGCCAGCCCCACAGCAGAGCAGAGACCATCAAACTTCAGAATCAGTAAAAGGAGACTCTGGCTCAAAACAAGACCAGGCGGGAGAGTGATGGAGTGGGATATCCGATGTTCCTCCACTCAGGCCACTGCATGCAAGTGACCCCCCACCCTGCAGATAAGCGCATGGGGCATCACAACGGCACATACCACACACGCCACATTATGCAAAATAAAAAGGTACACTACCTGGCCCAGCAGATGGCATCAACCCAGACAGGGACTATGCTGTACTCTCCCCAGGCCCATCTTGGAAAAAAGTCACGCAGCCAAGCCCACCACTTCTCAACTATGGTTTCCTTTCTAATATATGGACCTTCCTTTTCCTTCTTTAGTTCTGTCTCTTCCTTCTGCTAAGTTGCAATTAAGATACCAAACCCAAATTTACCTGATTCATAGGTTCTAGCCAGGTCACCTTAGACCTCTGTATGTTTTCTGGGACACTGAGCTTAAGGGATGCTTCATATTTGATAACATGATGCCTTTATGCCCTTTTGTAGCTTACCTTTTTATTTTGCATAATGTGGTGTGTGTGGTATGTGCCATCTCAAATAAGGATATGGTGATGCACTCAGGAGGCAGAGGTAGGAGGAGGTTCACCGAGTTTGAGGCCAGCCTGAGACTACAGAGTGATACAGCCTGGGCTATAGTGAGACGCTACCTCGAAAAACCAAAAAATAAAAAAAAAAGTAAATAAAGATGAGAAATAGAGGCTCTTAACCAAACAGAGCCACAATGGGCTCTAGTTATCCTCCCCCATCTGTGTGAGTGGAGCAAAGACCTTTCCCTCACCTTCCACAACTCATGCCTCAAGGACTCTGAAAGAGGAAAACGTGCTTTAGCCTTCATGCCCATACCAGAGACAAAACTGATAGTGAAAAAATAAATAAATAAATAAATACAACAACCATCAACCATTCCTGCCCACTTCACCACCCCTCTTCCAAGGCAGTTGCAGAATCCATACCAAGTTATTCCTTGCCCATCAAGGTCAAAAGTTGACCCACTACAAAGTCGGACTACAAACTAGAAACACTCTAAATCTCTAGACATGTAGAATCTGGAAAGTTCATCTGCTCCAACTTCCCAGGAATTCTCAGCCGGAAGCCAGGCATTGTGGGGCAATGCCTGCAGTTTCCTACAGGCCTAACTGCCCAAGGACTGAGTATCTAGGTCAGGAACCTTTGTCCCTGGCACCTCTGAAGCCAAGCCACACTCCCAATGATGTGAAGACACCTTTGTGAAGATTCCAGCACAAACCGCCTACTGTCCAAAGCCAACTCTTGTTGGCTAACTTGTGCGGTCCTGGGCATTCCTCCCTGCATGGGGCAGAGGTCAACAAGGGAAGGAGGGGCACAGCTGTATAAATTCCATCTGTATCTACCCAGTTGTCCTGAGGACTGCTCAGCCATCTCCCTCCCCAATAGTCACAGAAGTTTTCACACAGGTCATGCAATAAAATTCCCTGTTTAAAAAAAAAAACTTCTTTAAAACCTCTGAAAAATTACTCTCCTTACAACACAGTGTGCTACACCTTTATAATAAAGACATGAAAATCTGATTAAACAATACTGTCCTTGCAAAACTCAGGGGCTGGTAGGATGGTTCACTGGTTACAGACACTAGCTGCACAAGCATGACCACCAGAAAGCCCAGGACGAAGGTAGTGCCTGTGCCTAAGGCAGTGGGAGGCAGAGAATCCTGATGCTCTTAGGTCTGGTAGTTGGCATTCACAGTAGCAAGGAAAACGAGACCTGTCTTAAGGTGGAAGATGAAGACTCTGGCCTCCATATGAACACCATGGCATGCATATGCTCATAGGTACAGAAAAAGAGGGGGGGGTCCTCCCACAGGGTACAGTTGCTCATGTTTATAAACCCAGTACTTGGGAGGGGTGAGGCAAGAGGATCACCTGGAGTTCAAGGGCACTCTTTGCTAGGGAATATGCTCAAGACTATGTATATTAAGACACTGTCTCAAAAAAATAATTTTTAAGGACTAGTGAGATTTCTCAGTGGTTAAAGACACTTGCTTGCAAAGCCTGCTAGGCCAGGTTCAATTCCCCAGCACCCATGTAAAGCCAGATGCAAAGTGGTGCATGCATCTGTTTCAGTGCACCTAGGACAATAGGGTTTGGATCCAGGAGAATCTGAAGAAGCTGAAAAATTGGTGGCCACCTAGTCTGGCAGCTAGTCAACAAGAGACCCTATCTCAAAGAACATGGAGCACAGGCACCTCAAAGATATCCTCTGACCTCCACAAATGGCATGGCATGCATGCCCCCCCCCACATATTTATCAAAATAAACTTCTAGGGCTGGAGAGATGGCTCAGCGGTTAAGGGACTTGCCTGCAAAACCTAGTGTCCTGGGTTCAATTCCCCAGTACCCAAGTAAAGCCAGATGTACAAAGTGGTGCATGCATCTGGAGTTCATTTGCAGCAGCTAGAGGCCCCTAGTGTGCCCATTCTCTCTATGTGTCTCTTCTATCTCTCTGCTTGAAAGTAAATAAACAAACATATTTAAAAACAAACAAGAACAACAACAAAAAAAAACTTCTAAAAATGTCCTCTCCCTATTTCAAAGGCAGGGCAGTCTTGACTTGGAGGATTATTTTCATCCCAAGTAGATCACCACCACAACAAGAGGAACATTTGAGGTCACACTGGAGTTTCTTATTCAAACTCTTAAGAAACTACTAGGCATGGTAATACATGCCTATAATCCCAGTGCTCCTGAGGCAGAGGCAGAAAGATCTCAAGTTCAAGGCCAGTCTGTACTATACAGTGAAACCTTGTCTCAATAATAATAATAAATAAATAAATAAATCAGTCAGGTACAGTGGTTCATGCATATAACCCCAGCACTTGGAGGCTCAGGTAGGAGTGCTAGGAGTTCAAGGCCAGCCTGAGCTATAAAGTGAGTTCCAAGTGAGTCTGGTCTAGAGAGAGATGCTTCCTCAGAAAGAAAAGAGAGGGAAAGGGAAAGAAGAGGAGAGAAAGAGAGGAAAGGACAGGAGAGGGGAGGGGAGGGGGAAGATAGAGAGAGGGGAGAGGGAGAAAGGGGGGAAAAAGATGAAAATCAAGGGCACGGGAAATAGGTGAGTGCCTACATGTAGGTAAGAGCACTAGCCTAGCATAGCCTATCATAAATCCAGGTCCTGGATTTCATGTACTGCCATGAAAAACAAACTTTTAAGAAACCACGTCCATATGGAAGCTGGGTGTGGTGGCAGGCGCCTTTAATCCCACCCAGCACTTCGGAGGCAGAGGTAGGAGGATCACTGTGAGTTCAAGACCAGCCTGGGACTACAGAGTTCCAGGTCAGCCTGGGCTACAGTGAGATACAACCTATACAAAAAAAAAGAAAGAAAAGGAAGGAAGGAAGGAAGGAAGGAAGGAAGGAAGGAAGGAAGGAAGGAAGGAAGGAAGGAAGGAAGGAAGGAGAGAGGAGAAGGAAGGAAAGAGGGAGGGAAGGAGGAGGGAGGGAAAAGAGGAAACCATGGGGTTATTATCTTCTAACCTCAGTCAGCTTTAATGCATAAAGTCTTAGTACTATATTTAATATTGCACATGTGCATGCACACACATACACAGACTTGCCTATTACAGAGTGGAACATGTGTGTAACCCCCTCCAAAAAAATTCCTTCCTTGAAATTCTACCAACACAATGCCATTAGGAGGTGTGACATTACCTTTGGGAGGTAATTAGTCATCGGTATAATGCCCTCATGTATGGGCTTAGTGCCCCTCCCTATAAGATACCCTAGATAGGGGTTGGGGACTTAGCACAGTGGATAAGCACTTGCCTAGCAAGCTCAAGACTCTGGGTTCAGTACTCAGCACCAAAAGAGAGAAAGAACAAGAAAGAGAGAGACCCTAAAGAACAAGCACCCCTTTCTCTCCTCCGTCCTCCTTCTCTGCATAGATGCCACTTCAAGCTAGGACACAGGATCTTGGATTTGCCCAACTAGAACTATGCTTGCTGATTGCTTATGACCTCCAATAGGGGGCATTTTGATGGTACTAACCCCTATGGACTATGTTGTAGTCAGAACGTTGTTGCTGGCAGAAAGAACCCAACAACAAGCAACTTGTAGGAGGAATGAGTTTATTTTGGCTTACAGACTCAAGGAAGGGGAAGCTCCATGATAGCAGGAAAAGTAATGGCATGAGCAGAGTGTGGACATCACCCCCTGGCCAACATCAAGTGGACAATAGCAGCAGGAGAGTGTTCCAACACTGCCAAGAGGAAGCTGACTTTAACACCCATAATTCTGCTCCCAAAACACTGCTTCAACAATGTTCTAATTCTAAAATTGTCATTAGCAGGGGATCAAGTGTTCAGAACACATAAGCTAGTGGGGACACCTGGATCAAACCACCACAGGCTGTCTTAAGTATTAACATGCATGTCCATAATAAGAATGCCTGCTGTGCCACACAAGGTCTCTAGGCATGACGATCACTCTGACAGTCTGTGGACAATGGCCAGAGAGCTCAGTATCAACTCAGTAAACACTTTTCCACCAAGTACAATGGTTTAGGGTTGAAGTCTGAGAGTCTGAGGTTGCACCTGCCACACACATCAAGTTTAAGGCCAAACTCCTATCCACAAACAATTTGGTACTGAGGATTGAACCTAGGGCCTTGCACATGCACAGCAAGAGTTCCAAGTTTCCCCAGGCCTCAGTATAATTATTTTTTCTGGCACATGTACATGTGTCTGGTATGTAAGTTGTGGTGTGATATGTGTGTGTGGCTGTAAATACCCTGTGTATACCCATGTGGAGGCCAGAGAACACTGGATGTCCTTTTCTACAGCTCTTTTGCATTGTTTCCTTGAGATGAAGTCTCTCAATGAATCACAGCTGTCAATTCCCAGACTGGCTGACCAGGGAGCCCCAGAGTCTCCAGTCTCTGCCCCACATAGGACGGGGGGTTATAGGTGTACAAGGCCACATCCAGCCTTTTGGTTGTTCTTGCTGCTGTTTTTCAAGGTAGAGTCTCACTCTAGCCCAGGCTGCCCTCAAACTCACAGTGATCCTACCTCTGCCTCCCAAGTGCTGGGACTAAAGGCATGCCCGGCTGTGTGTGTGTGTGTGTGTGTGTGTGTGTGCGCGCGCGTGCGCGCGCGCACGCACACACACATATTAACTTGGGTGCTGGAGATCAAACTCAGTTCATCTCAGGCCCTCTATGGTCTTCATGCTTGCATGGCAAACACTTACCTGCAGACCCATCTTCCCAGGCCACCCACACTCCCAACCCCAGCTTTTTACTTTTTGTTTCTGTGAGGTAAGGTCTCATTCTGATCTGGAACTCACTCTGTAGCCCCAGGCTGGCCTTGAACTCATAGTGGCTTTTGAGATAGTACCTCACTAAGTAACCCAGGCAGATCTTGAACTATCAATTTACCTGCTTTAGCCTCCAGAGTGGCTGTAATTACAGGCCCATATCTCCAAACCTAGTTTAGTGTATCAGCTTTAAGCAACCACACCTTTGATGACAGGGGTCCCTCCTCATTCACCTATGCATCTGCCCCAGTATTCACACAGGCACACAGCTGCCAAATAAATGAGTATAGGGCTCTTTAAAAGACTTAGTCAATAAATGTAAAGACTTCAATATACAGATTGGTATCCAAAGAGAGAATCTAGAATTCAGGGAAGAAGTGTATAAGATGTGTGGGAGATGGAACAGACATGGCCCCAGGTATGACAAAAATTCACTTTACAGTCCTGAGAAAATCTCCCCAAACTCTGGTGGCACAGGATGGGGGAGGGGAGGCAGAGAGAGTAGATAAATTTTAGATTATCTTCTAAGGTCTTGCACTCATGATAGGAAAGATTGAATTTGAGCTGTGATCACAATATTAACTTGATGATAAGGTCAATGAACATGTAACAACCAGAAGCCCTTTATCTTACACAGATGGGGTAATAACAGGCAGTAACTTCAGTGGCCAGTAAAGCTTCTGCCCATTCCCCAATGTTCATGTGTGACAGACATACACATTTGTGTCATTCTCTTTAGTCTCTTTAAGAAAATTACAATGAATATTCTAAACAGAAAAGCCTCCAAGTAAAATAAAGTCCCAAAGATGCTACTTCCAGGTAATAAACAGATTCCCCTCACAGAAAGATAAAGCAGACTGTGGCTACATTCCACAGACGCCCCATTTGTGGAATCATCAGGACTGAGCTTGAAATGTGAGCCAGACATTGCTGAATTTTGGCTCTGATTCTTAACATGGAGTGGATGGTCTTTAACCAAATCTCTTCTCTAGAAGCCAGGCTCTGCATGGATATGACAGCCCCCGTAAACCATCCTGATTATAGTGAGGCCAGTAAAGCAGTTCATAGATGTAAAATGTTGCCAACTCCCCAGACAAGTGAGAGAAAACATCAAAAGGCAACATGGCTCTCTGGTTGAGAGCTTCAAAATAGCCCCTCTTCTAACTTGAGCTCCCACAAATTCAGTGAAGGGCTTAGAGGCCTTGGCAGCCCCAACTTAAAATCTGGCCACATTTCCTTGCTGAAAAGCAAGGGATGCTGTGCAAACTTACACCATGCACAAGAATCCCTGGAAAAGCTGTTGGTATTGCTTAAGGAGGGCATGGAGGACAAAGGGTTAAGAGGGTATTGAAGAATAAGGTCAGAAACCCTGGTGGCTAACCCGGTAGGCGTTTCCCTATCTCCACCCTCAACTCTGAGACTCCCAACCCCCAAAGCAAGCCACATGGACCCAGGTTTGCACCCCAGCTGTACCTAGAAGGTGGCAGTTTCTCTATCCCCACCATCTGATATGTGCCCAAGCTCACATCCACATGCAAAGCAGGTATTCACAGGTTGTTGATTTTTGTCAATCCTTGTTGTCCATTTCTTTCCCTCCCTCCTCTTTAATTTTTATCTAACCCATGATGCTGCTACAATAAAAGGGGATTTTTTTGTCATGTCTTTTCCCCCGGGTCTATGCCTGTTATTTTCTCTGGAGAGATGAGCTGAACACACACAGAGCTGTAACATTTCTGCAGGCTCTCAGGCCCATGGGCATGCTTCCACAGCTATTGAAAGCACACAGTTAACTTACAACATTAACTAACTGTGACTAAGTTAGGTTGGGTTCTCCTCCACTGCAGGACATTTGAGATGGTAGGTAAATTAGCACAAAGTAGCCAAGTGTGTGGAAAAAAAAAGATAAAACCTGCCCATGAAATATGAAGGGCTGTGCAAGAACCCTGTTAGTAGTCTTGCTGTTTTCTCTCCCTTCTCCCTTTCTTTCTTTAACCATTAGGTACCAATAGATACCAGATACACAGTACTGAATAAGGGTTAGAGATAGCATCAAGAAAGTTTCCCAAACCCAGCGAATAGGACTCTCTCTGGTTAGAAAGTACTCCTGTCATTTGGGAACTCTAAACTGCTCTTATCAGACCTCTGGCTTCCTCACTTATCAGGGTGGGAATGGGAGGTACGTCAGCAATGTCACAGAGTGATTTCTGGGGGCCCTGCCCATGAAGAAGCAAATCAAAAAGGAGTTTGTGCCAGCCAGAGTGAACCTTTCACCATAGCAACACATGTTATTCTACAAACAGCCAGGACTAAGGCGCTCTGTTGTGACCAGTATAGATAGTGCCTCTGCGAAATGAGCCAGTGAGGATTCAAACGACAGAGCAAGTAGGAGAAGTGGCACCTATTTAGCTTACAGGGAATTCTCCTTGTGGTCTTTACTTCTCCATGCAGCTGATAATGGCAGCACACACACACACACACACACACACACACACACACACACACACACACTTGGTACCCACAACCTGTGCTCTGCAAAGCGGACATCTCAGAGAAAATGTGGTCTGTATGAAGCAGTCATATCACGAGGATCCCTGGAGGAAAGAAGGACTCAGGGGAGAGACAATGGCTGATCCATATGAAATAATGGCTAATGGTAGAAGACTTAGTGTATAAGTATCCATCTCAAAAAAAAAAAAAAAAAGTCATCTCTAAAATGGAATACAGCCAGGGCACCCAAGGAGCCTCCCAAGGGTAGAAGGATCACTCACATGACCCCAACAAGCCAGGACCAACAATCACCAGTGGGAGTGCAGAGAACATCGATGAAGCAGAGACACAGCACTGAGTATCTGTGCACATAATGGTTTCTACCTTGCACTTATGACTCCAAAATTCACCACCTGACCAATGCCATCTTTCTAGATATCACACTTTTGCCGTGGGAAGAAAACAAGAAAAAGGAAAGTGCACTTACACTCACAGGATAATTACACTGCAGGCTAAATCAAGAGAAACTCTAGCTCCAAATTTCTGTTCTGTTGCTCAAATCACTAAGCCCTGCATGCAGAAATCCAACCAAACAAGGCACTCAAGAGAATAAGTGACCCGTCTTGGTTTCCTCTAACCACCTTCTCTGGAACCAGTGGTGGAATGCATTCCAGGCATAAGCAGGAACTATAAAAGCTAGGGACTGCAAAGATGGCTCAGTGGTAAAGATGCTTGCCTCAGAAGCCTAATGACCCAGGTTCAATTCCCCATTATGCCCATGTAAAGCCAGATGCACAGTGGCACATGCATCTGGAGTCTGTTTGCAGCAGCTGAAGGTCCTAACGCACCCATTCTGTCAGTCTCTCTTCTATCTCTCTCTACTTGCAAATAAATAAAAATTTCAAAAAGCTGGCAGGATAAATTCTTCAACAGTGCATTAGAAGTCAAAGAAAAACAACTGACACCCACAGAGTTTCTATGTACCACTTACATCCTTTCTATTAATACAATAGAAGAATTATTTCACAATGCTAAAGAGGAAGCACCAGAAGCCTAGCTGCAGGTTATGACACCTACAGATATGTCCAGAAGGATGTGAACTGGTGCCACAGACCCTGTGTCCTAATGCCTATGACGCATGCAATGGGGTTCCCATTGTATGTGCTGCAAGCATTTCATCCTGACAAGTCAATTGTGGTGTCATGAACAGGGAAGAAAATAGCTCATGGAGAAAAGGGAGTCTTGTCACACCTGCCTCCAGCACAATTAAAACACCAACCACTATCCCTAAACTCCTGAGTCCTGAACCCTTGAGTCATTACAGACTAAACAGAAACCAAACAACAAACCTACAAATGACAGGCTCAGAATATAACAAATATTTCTTTGCAGCTGCAGAAACTAAATAAACAAAAGTTTAAAAATGTCTCAAAATGACATTTTAAAGGTAGTATATAAATTGCTTCCTCTCTTCCAAGACGCCCTATCTTTCTCATTCCCCATTTACTAATCTAGGAGTTTTCTTTTCCTGTTGGTTTCATTGGAAATGTGGCACAGGACACTGAAGGAGAGAGGAAAGGGAAGGGAAGGCTACTTTTAAATCTGACACATATACTGCTCCCCCCACACACACACACATTGGACCCAAACCCTGAAGAACCAGCAAGCCTCACTCCACCTCTAAGAAAAGACCAAAGATCCAAACTGTTGAGAAGAAAACTCCTCATGCTGTCTCTCCTACAGCAGAGTTAAGGAAAGAGAGATGGAAAGGAAGGAGGAAAATGAAGTTCCACATTCCTAACATTTTTTAGCCAAGTGCAGTCACTGCACAGAACAAAAAAAGTCAAAAAGCCTCATAGGATGGGGAGAAAACCTGGGTTGGGGAACTTGGAAATAAGATGACTAAACTAAAAGTGTGTGCGTGTGGCATAAGGTGACAGGGGCCAGACAGTCTTTCATGTGTTCCCAAAATGAAGTGATTCCAAGAGAAGGAATTTGGCATCAACATCTCTCAGAAGGCACAGAGCTGAAACCCTGAGGATCCTAAGAGGGAAACTAAAGTCTCTGAATTCTGCAGAAGTGACAACCAAGACAAGGCTGTTGCTAGGGTGTGGGTTGGTAGGGGCACAGGGACCACATCATCAAGGTTCCCAGTAGAGATAGGGCTGGGAACCTCGAAGGGAGGGGTGATCAGGAGAGTTTTCTTGGCTCAGCTTCTGAATGAAGGAATCCCCAGCCTGACCCAACACAGAAGCTCAGGAACCTGATGGCCTTTCTCCCAATCCCCTAGCACCTTCTGTCCTCACTTTGAGGGAAAACTCCCACCATATACATTCCTATGAACACTCACCAACACTAATGCCATCCTCACCCCCCAGAGAAGAACCCAAAAACCCTAGGTACTATCTGGTCAGTTCTATTTTGAGGTGTCTCCACAGGTCCCACCTCCCAGGCTTCTTACTCTAGGGGTTAAGATGCTCATATTGGTTCTCTGAGGTCCTCATTTCTGCTCTCATTTGGTTAGGATACAGAGTTCCAATCACACACACACACACACACACACACACACACACACACACACACACACACCCCTACCTATCTTAGTACAGTCAGTAGGTAGGAATAGACAAAATTTGGGGCAAATTCCTTTCCCTCCCAGACCTGAACAGACTGACAACGCTGGTAGGTATGTGGGTCCTTCCTGTGGAGTTAAGGCACTAAAGGAAGAGAAGAGCAGATAGTGGAAGGAAGGGACCTGCTGGCATTTCAATCAACCCCTTTCCATACTCCCCAGTCCATTGCTATGAAGGTGGGGAGATTCTCCCCTCTCCCCAATCCCAAATATGCACCTTAGCCGTTTCTCTTCCATCAGGTACTGGGAATAACAGTTCTTACTACTTTTCAGCTTCTACAGATCCTGAGGACTTTCCACAAGATTAGACACAGGCAGAGGAGGCACAGAGCATGGATACATGACAGCTTTTTGCACTAAGCTAAGGAATGTAGAGCCAAAAAACAAATGCTCGGGATGCAGCATTCAGCCACAGAGCGCATGTCTTCCAACATACCCTCCAAGACTCAGGCCATGACACTGGAAAACCTCTTAGAAGTTGGAATGGAGGACAGCAAACAGACAAGAGGAAACTGGCCAGGCAGACAAGTCTGCTTTCTCATTAGGCTATAAATAATAACAGAGGTCCAGGAGCAACAAATGGGCTTTCTCACTGGTAGGAAGACAGGTTTTAGCAACTTCTTCATAGATGAGGAAACCGAGACTATAGTAGGTTTTCAGTGAAACAGAACGAGTGGTACACAGCCCTATCCAATACCCAAGGGAGAGCCATGGGGGTGAAATGACCCAGTATTACCAAAACTGTGTAGACATCAATTCCAACCTCCAGCTTCTTTCCTGCAGAGTCCGCAGCCTGGCAAAAGGCATGTACACACATCACACCTAACCTGGCCACTCCAAGAATGGACCCAGCTGGAACACAGTTCCAACCAGCCAAGTAGGACCCCTGGTCATCAGCAGAAAGGAAGGAATCAAGGGAACCCAGACTGAACGACACTGAAAAAGAATCAGCAACTCTAGGAATCTTCCATCTCCAGGAAGCTCTTAAATGGTTACAGCTTCCTCACATCCCCCAGATTGCAACCCTAACCCATAAGGGAGGACAAGAAGCCTTCTCAGAGAAACCAGGAGAAAGCGGCTGCAAGAGCAAGTGGAGTTCACTTTCAAATCACGATCTCAAGATGAGATATATACCACAGCAGACCCATACGGTTTCCTTCAGTCCTCTGCACTTGTGAATATCACATTTTTCTCACTTTGTAGGAATAGGGGCTCCTTCCCATCAGCCCTCTGGGTTCAGACCCTTTGCTGGATTACACTGTTCTGAAGCCTACACCAGAACAGTACTGTGGGTGCAGAATCCCATTCTCTGTCCCCCACCTTTGCAGCTACAAAAGAATCACCAATACCCTAAAAGCAAAGTGTCACTACCTCTCCTTGTTTCTGTTACAAGGATTTATTTCTGAGTCCACCACGCATGGATCTAAAGGAATGGTTTACAGTGACAAAGGACAGTAACTCAAACCTAGCCCTTTAGGCTATAGAAAAAGAAATCTCCAAAGGCTCTCCCTGGGGTGGAGCCTGGGCCACATGTGAATACCTGGAGCACTTCCAGAGGGGAGGATGCAGAACGCCCAGAAAGCCTGAAGAGAGATGGGTGGAGAAGGGTCAGGCTCCCCTGCCACTGGAAGGGTACAGAAAACCTAGCAGGTCCCCACTTGGGACAGGAGAGGAGTTGTGCAATAATTGCGGGTCTGGGAGTCTCCCAGCTTGGCTCCCGGATGCCAGAAAGGAAACCCCACGCGTCCGGCCAGGGTGGCAGCCGCTGCAGTTCGTTCGAGGCCAGACTTGACTTTTGGGATGGTTCAGGGCGCTGCAGGATACCGTGGGTACCCAAGGGGGGCGACAGAACATGCCACGGCCGATATGGCAAAGGGATGGGGGTACTGTCTGGGCTGACCCGGGGACAGTGCCCAAAGTCGGAGGTGCACATAAACGTGCAGGGCAGCCGGGCACGCTGCAGCACAGGAGAGGTCCCCTGAGCCCTGCACTGCCCCGCGGCGCACGAGAGATGGACCTGCCCCCCCCCCGCGTTTCTGTCTTACCTCGAACATAAGCCCGATGAGAACGAAGAGCACCAAGCAGAAGCCGATGTCCGCATGGTTGTGGATGACGAACTCCTGGCTGAAGAACGGGTAACTTTTGGTCCTCCGACGGAAAGCCATGGCAGCGGGCGCGCACGGCTGGCGGGGCCCGTGCCCTCGCTCTGCAGCCGCAGCGCAAACTTCTCCGGCCCCCGCCCGCCCGCCCGCCTGGCCAGCCAGTCCGCCAGCCGCCCGCCGCCCGCCCCGCCGCCCAGCCGCCCGCCCCGCCGCCCAGCCGCCCAGCGCGGAACAACTTCTGAGCTCCGCCCCCTTCCTCCGCCGGCCACGCCCCCTCCGAGCCCAGGCCGCTCTCGGCGCGCTCACTGCCGCAGGCCCCGCCCCTTCCTCCGTTGGCCCCGCCCAACCCAGGCCGCTCTCGCCGCGCGCACGGCCGCGGGCTCCGCCCCCCGCTGCGCTTAGCCCTGTGGCCGCCTGGCCCGCCGCGCTGGAGGCGCTGGGCTCTGGGCGGAAGGCCCGGGATGGCGCGGGATGGCGCGTACAGCGTGGTCCTCCTCGTCCCACACGGCGCCGGGCCTCCCGCCGAAGTGAGCAGGCCGCAGAGGAAGAGGCGGCGGCGAGCCTGCGCGCGCGCGCGGCCGGACAGGAAGTGCGCCGGGCCGCTGCGTTGGTCCCCGCGGGAAGCGGAGAGCGGGGGCTGCGCGGGGCTCGGCCGCTCGCCGGGAAGTGGCTGTGAGCGTGAGGCCTGCCCTGGACGACCTCTTGACCTCCGAGATCCACCTCCCACAGTCACGATGAATTTTCATTCAGAGTTTCCGTTTACTGTTAATTCTTAAAAGGGTCCCAGGAAACACAAGAGGTATTTTTAATACATTATATTAGCAAATATTGGATTTAATCCTACCAATAATGAAGGAATAACTAATCACTTTCTATATGTACAGACGTGAAAATGAAAAAAAAGAACATCAATTTCAATTTTTAATTAGGTCCGCAGTACCTAAAGTAAATATGGTGTCTTAACAATGGCAGTGTCTGAAATATGATTGAGGATGGAGTTCCTAGAAAACCCTCTCTTGTATGCACTGTTGAGTCTTTAGCATGTAACCCTGAATCTTTTACTTCCCCTACGTGACTCAAGGAAATGTAAAGGGACACTAAATCCAATGGACTAAACCTTATTGAACTTCAAGACTGACTCTTCTTAAAGGTGGGCCCAAGCTTATGAGGGACAGAAATATTTAAGAACTCAAGTATCCATGCAGAAATGTTCTGTCAACCTGCAGCCATGCCACATCGGCAGACAGAGCCTATGAAACTGATCTCTTTAAAGGTGAAAACTGGGGCTGGAGAGATGGCTCTCGTTAAGTCACTCGCCTGCAAAGCCTTATGACGGGTTCAATTTCACAGTACCCAAGTAAACCCAGAAGTACAAAGTGGCACATGTCTGCTCCTCTTCTAGCAGCTGGAGTCCTTGGTGCTCCCATTCTTTCTCTTTTCTATCACTGCTTGCAAATAAATAAATAAATAAATAAATACATACATAAGGTGAAAACTACACCACCAGTACATGTAATAGTCTTTTAACAGTTCCCCCATGTTTCACCAGGACCAACTACAGAAGATACTGTGGTATTTGTGCAAAATGGAGGATGTTGTCAATCTATGGTTAATACTTCAGGCTGAAAGCCCTAGAAAATACATATTTTTTATTGTCCATATTGAGTTACATTGTTTAGTTGGCCATCAATTAGTTGTTATCCCTACTTCCTCATTGCCCCCCCCCTCCCCAGTCAGCTGGATATCCTCCTCCTTGGGCCTTCTGGATCAGTCTTTGTGGTAGGGGACCATGGATAGCCTAGTATTCAGCTGGGTTCTCCTGACCCAAGTGTCTTGTTACTGAGGTGTGCCATGCCTCTGATAATCTCCCCCACCACGGCTCTCACAATCTTTCGGCACCCTCTTCCTCTTCCATTCAGTTCCCTGAGTCGTGGTGGGTGGGTATTAAGGCTGCTTTAATGTTGTGAGGTTTTTGTGTCGAGAATCATTGGTTTCTGTCTTACTGGCTTATCCTGTGTTGATTGAATGGCTGTGGGTCCCTTTTTCATCCCGTCATTCTCTGCAGGGTTCCATATGAGTCTTCCATGATATGACTGTGGTGGCTCATCTCTTGTCAGGATCTCAGCTTTCTGCCTGCGGTACATTGGTAGGGTTATATGGGCCACAGCTCCCTCGCTATATCCTGAAAAATACAAATACAATCTCCATCGGAGAATAACAAAAATATACACCATACTGGATTACCTAGATTCTATTTTTACTAGTCTCCCCGTCAGTCGCTCACATAGGGCATCTTTTCTTGGGAGCCCAAGAGTACGGGATCCGGTGCATATCGCCCTGAATCCTCAGTTCCAATCAAGGGCTCCCCCTCACTGAGTGGAATATTTGGCCGAATTTAATAGCTGTTGATTGTCTCCCCCAGGCCCAGGCTCCTCCTTTGCACAAGTGCTCCTTTCTTGGTTTGCTATTCTCTCCCAGTACGAGGTGTGGTCAGCCTACTCATGGCCCCAGACTGTGTTTCATGCCAGTGGTCTGTTTACTCCAGCTATCGTTGATCAACTACCGCTGGCAGCTTGTGTAGTGCCTTCCAGCACTGCACTAACTGGCATCTGGGGGCTGGTTATCATTCCAGACCTTGAAGAGTCTCTCGATGCTGATCAATGGCATTCTGTGGTTTCTTCAGCAACAGGGTTTTGCCTCAGGCCTAGGGAGGGCATTCAAGAGCCTTGACAGAATTCTGTCTTGTTTTTGGAACTTCATGGGTCACTTTGGTCAACAGCTTAGTGACGGGAGGATCCAGTGGCTGGTACCCAGGGTTGTCAGACCGCTCAATTATTCACAGGCTTAGACATTCTCCCCTACTACTCATGGCCCCTCTTGCTAGTTGACGCCCACTATTTACTCTGTAGGTTACAGTATGCTCATGAGGATTTTATGTTTTTCAACCTAATTTGGTTTAGCCTCATGCTTAAGCCATTCCCCTCCCCCCTTCCCTTACTCCTCATTCATAACCTCTCATTTCTTTCTACTAGTCTGCATAAAGAAAACGGTTATCCTGGTTAAGGAACGCATATGAGGGAGAATATGCGGCGTTCCATTCTCTGTTCGAGTGTTTGCTTAGTAAGAATCTGCTCAAAGTCAGACCATTTTTTCCTAAATTTCAATATCTCTTTTTTCCTTTCTGCTCAGTAGAATTCCATCGTGTAAAAATATACCACAGTTGCACTGTCCATTCCTCCATGGATTGGCATTTGGGTTGATTCCAATTCTTGGCTATTATGAATTGAGCTGCTATAAATATAGTTGTAAAAAATTTTCTGCATTGAGATGTGACATCTTGTGCATAGATGCCTAGTAGAGGGATAGCTGGGTCTATTGGTAGTTCTATGTCCATTCTGTCTAGGACTCTCCACACTGCTTTCCATAGCGGTTGAACAAGTTTGCAATCCCACCAGCAGTGAATGAGGGTTTCTTTTTCCCAGCATCCTCGCCAGCAACAATTGTTGGTTTTCTTTATGATTGCCATCTGACAGGGGAAAGATGGTATCTCATTGTGATTTTGATTTGCATTTCCCTGATGCTTAAAGATGCTGAGCACTTTCTTAGATGAGTTAAGGCCATTTGTGTTTCCTCCTCTGTGAATTTTCTGTTGATCAGTGCCCCATTTTGTGAGGAGGCATTTTGGGTTTTTGTTATTAATTTTTTTGAGTTCTCTGTAGGTTCTGGAAATTAGGCCTCTGTCTGAGTTGTAGCTGGCAAAAATCATCTCCCAATTTGAAGGGGGTCTATTGGCTCTGAGTATGGTTTGTTTGTCTGTACAGAAGCTTTTGAACCTGATCAGGTCCCTTTGGTTAAGTGTTTGTTGTATTTCCTGGGCTGCTGGAGATTTGCTCAGGAAATTTTCCCTACTCCTATTTCATATAGAGTTCCTCCTATTTTTTCTTCCAGGGTGTTCAGGGTTACCAGATTTATATTAAAGTCTCTGATCCATTGGAGTTGATTTTGTGCATGGTGAAAGGAGTGGGTCTATTTTCATTTTTTTACACTTGTTTATCCAATTCATCCATCACCATTTGTCAAAGATGCTATCTTTGGCCCAGCGTACATGGTTGGCCCCCTTGTGAAAGACCAAATAACTGAAGTTACTTCCAATTAAAGCTGGGTCTTCAATCCTGTTCCATTGATCTGTCTGTCTGTTTTTATGCCAGTACCATGCTGTTTTAGTTACTATGGCTTTGTAGTATGTTTTGAAGTCAGGGATCGTAATACCTCCTGAGTAGGTTTTTTTTTACTTAGAATAGTTTTAGATATCTGAGATCTTTGGAAATTTAGAAATTATTTTTTCTATGTCTGTGAAGAAAGAGATTGGGATTTTTATCAACATGGCATTGAATCTATAAATCACTTTTGGCAGGATTGCCATTTTTTACTATATTGATTCTCCCTATCAATGAGCATGCAATATCTTTCCATCTCCTCACGTCTTCCTTTATTTCCTTCTTGATTGTTTCAGTATTTTCCTTAGATAAGTCCTTTACAACCTTGGTTAGTGATATTCCAAGGTATTTAATTTTCCTTGAGGCTATAGAAAATGGGACAGTCCCTCTGATATCTTTTTCTGTCTGCTTGTCCTCTGCATATAGAAAAGCTACTGATTTTTGTGTGTTAATTTTTTATCCTGCCACGTTGCTGAAGGCAATAATCACCTTCAAGAGGTTACTATTCTTTGGGTCTGATATATAAAGGATCATGTCATCTGCAAAGAGGGATAGTTTAATTTCTTCCTTTCTGATTTGTATCCCTTTTATGCCCTTCTCCTGTCTTAACACTTGGGCTAGAACTTCAAGCACTATGTTAAAGAGCAGTGGTGAGAGTGGACACCCCTGTCTTATTCCTGAATTGAGTGGGAACTCCTTGAGTCATTCCCCATTGAGAATGATTTGTGCTTTAGGAGTTTTGTAAATTGTCTTTATTAAATTGAGGTATAGGCCATCTATGCCTATTCTTTCCAGAACTTTGAACATGAAGTGGCGTTGAATTTTGTCAAAGGCCTTCTCTGCATCTATTGAGATAACCATGTGGTTTTTGTGGTTGAGCCAATTAATGTGATGTATTACATTTATCGACTTGTGTATGGTGAACCATCCCTTGGGTATGTTGAACCATCCCTGCATCTCTGGGATAAAGCCAACTTGGTCAGGGTGGATATTTTTGATGTAGCGTTGTATCCAGATTGCTAGGACTTTGTTCAGGATTTTTGTATCTAAGTTCATTAGAGATATGGGTCTGTAGTTCTCTTTTCTTGTTGCATCCTTGCATGGTTTGGGGATTAGGGCAATGGTAGCTTCATAGAAGGTGTTTGGAAGCCTTCCCTCTTTTTCTATGCTTCTATTATTTTTTGTTTGTTTGTTTTTTTGAGGTAGGGTCTTGCTGTAGTCCAGGCTGACCTGGAATTCACTCTGTAGTCTCAGGGTGGCCTTGAACTCACGGCGATCCTCCTACCTCTGCCTCCCAAGTGCTTGATTAAAGGCGTGAGCCACCACGCCCGGCTCTATGCGTCTAACAAGCTTCAGAAAGTGTTTTCAGGTCTGTGATGGAGGCTTGATAGAATTCAGCTGAGAAACCATCTTGTCCTGGGCTTTTCCTTTTGGGAATGTTTTTGATTGCATCTTCAATCTCTGTGGATGTGATAGGTTTATTTAGTGCTTTTATCTGGTCCGGTTTAAGCTTTGGCAGTTGGTAGGTGTCCAAAAACTTGTCCATTTCTTCCAGATTCTCTAATTTTGTGGAGTAGAGGTTTTGGAAATATGAACTGATGATATTTCCAATGTCTTCGGGATCTGTTGTGATCTCACCATTTTCCTTTCTTATTTTGTGGATTTGGACTTTCTCATTTCTTTGTTTGATTAGATTGGCCAGGGGTTTATCAATCTTGTTAACTTTTTTCAAAGAACCAACTCTTTGATTTATCTATTTTTTAATTGTTTTCTTTATTTCCAATTCATTAATCTCAGCTCTGATTTTAATTATTTCCTTTCGTCTTGCGCTCCTCAGGTTAACTTTTTCTGTCTGTTCCAATGATCTTGGGTGGTTAGGTGATTGATTTGAGACCTCTCTGTCGTTGATATGAAGGCATTTAGTGCCATGAACTTTCCCCTCAGGACTGCCTTCATTGTGTCCCACAAGTTCCGATAAGATGTGTTATTGTCATCATTTATTACTAGGAAATTCTGAATTTCCTGGTTTATTTCTTGGGTGACCCAATCATTTTTTAGGAGTGAATTATTGAGGCGCCAGTACTTTGTGTATTTTCTGGATCCTGTTCCATTGTTAATTTCTACCTTTAATGCACTATGGTCTGATATGATGCAAGGAACTACATCTATCTTCCTGCATTTGTTTAAGGAAGATTTGTGACCTAAGATGTGATCAATTTTAGAAAAAGTCCCATGTGCTGCTGAAAAGAATGTATATTCTGTGTCTTTCGGGTAGAACGTTCTGTAAATATCTGTTATCCCCAGCTGGTCAATGGTGTCATTAAGCTCCATTATGTCCCTGCTGATCTTCTGTTTGGTTGATCTGTCTAGAGCTGATAGAGGTGTATTAAAGTCTCCTACTATGATGGAATTAGAGTCTATTTCTGCTTTATTTTTGAGTAGGGTTTCCTTTATGAACTGTGTTGCACCCAAATTCGGTGCATATATGTTGATGATGGTGATATCTTCCTCTTGGATCATTCCTTTGATGAGTAAGAAGTGACCATCATTATTCTTTTTAATTGATTTTTTCCATCCTTTTACTCTAAGAAGATTGCTGTCTTTAGAGGTAAAGTGCGTTTCCTGAAGGCAGCAGATGGAAGGGTCCATTTTTCTGATCCACCCTGCAAGTCTGTGTCTTTTTATAGGGGAGTTAAGTCCATTTATACTCAGTGATATAACTGTGACGTTTGCTTTAAGCCCTGCCATGATGAAGGGTTAATGGGGGTTGTTGACTGTGCTGCTGTTATTATCACACTGACTGTGATTGTCGTGCCTGATCTCTGGTACTCTTCTGAGGTAGATTTCTTTTTTCTTCTGTGTGGGATATCTCATGTAGGATCTTCTGAAATTTTAGCATTGTTTTCAAATAGTCTTACTATTTATTTATATAGGTTTACTTCATGGAACACTTTCAATTCTCCATCTATTATGAGGGATAGCTTTCCTGGGTACAGTAGTCTAGGTTGAAAACCATACAAAGAAGTATGGCCTAAAGAAAGGCCCTGAAAAGCATTATTCCAAGCCCTTCTGGCTTTCATGGTTTCTAATAAGAAGTCTGAGGTAAGTCTGATGGATTTTCCTTTATAAGTTACGGTTTGCTTTTCTCTAGTAGCTTTGAGTATTTTCTCTTTGCTTTCTATGTTAGGCATCTTAATTAATATGTGTCTTGGATGGGCTGGAGAGATGGCTCAGCGGTTAAGGCACTTGCCTCCAGTGCCTAAGGCCCTGGGTTCAATTCCCCAGGACCCACGTGGGCCAGACCCACAAGATGGTGGCCCTGGTTCTTTCTCTCTCTCTCTCTCTCTCTCTCTCTCTCTCTCTCTCTCTCTTTCTCTCTCTCTCTCTCTCTGCTTGAAAATGAATAAATAAAATATTTTTTTTAAATATGTGTCTTGGAGAATTCCTCTTCATGTCCTGTCTGTTTGGAGTTCTCTGGGCCCCTTGAAAGTTGGGTGGGCTTTCTCTTGTTAGATAGGAGAAGTTTTCTTAAATAATTCTGTTGAAAATATTTCCTATGCCCTTAGCCTGGGCTTTTTCTCCCTCTGGGATCCCCATGATTCTAATATTGGACCTCTTTATGGTATCCCATAGATCCCTCAAATTATGCTCACTTGATTTCTTGAATTTGTTGAATCCTATGACATCCTTATTAATTCCTTCTGTCTTGTTCTCAACGTCAGAGAGTCTGTCCTCCAGATTGTCGACTCTGGGACTGATTGATTCTAGGGAGGTTTTTAACAACTCCATTTCATTTTTGTTTTCTGCTGTAATTTTGTTAATAATAGACTCCAATTCTTTGGTGAGATCCAATTTCCAGTCTATTTGTTTTTGCTAGGGATTCCTGAAAATCATTTTTAAGTTTTCTTAAATCTCCATCAAATTTAATCAATTGATTGTCTAGCTCCTCCCGAAGTTGGTTCATCTTCAATTCACATAATATGTTTCTGAACTCATTCATATTTCTCTCCATTAAATTCAGTCTGGAGTCTATGCTTGAGTTGGTGAGCTTCATCTAATTCATGTCTTTTTTCATAGTTTCCATATCAGCCATTAAATGCTTCATGTTTGCATTGCAGTTGTGGTCAGGAGTCATATTATTCTCTCTTTGGGATTGTATTTTTGTTGTCTTTACTTCCTTGCCACTTTCCTGTTCCATAATGGGACTAGGGGCCCTGAGTTGGGGAGTTCCGTCTTCGATTTCTGTGGCGTTTTTTTGTTGGTTTCTGCCCATGTCCAGGTAGGGGAGTGGGACTCAGGTATCCTGGGGAGTGCTGTTCAGTCTGCTTTGCTGTGTCCTTCCTTCATGGCACATGGTCCCTGGTGCCCACCGAAGTCACCTGTGCCATACCAGCAGTGGCGCGTGGTCCCTGCCTGAACTGGCCTCTGCCCTCCCAGCAGTGGCAGCGGTTCCCAGGTATCTGCCAGAGGCCTGGCCCCACCCGCAGCTGCACTCCCTAGTGGCCTTCCAGAACCGAGCTAGATCAGTTTGCCCTAGAAGCGTGTCTGCCTGTGTGTATGGGGGGGGGGTCATGGAGAGAAGTGCGCCCAAGGATTGGGCACTGGAGGGAGGGGGCCCCCGAGAGGGAGAGGTGCTCAGCTGGCAAGGGCTCAGGAAGCGTCTACAAGAAGACAATGGCGATGGCGGGAGCTTGGTGTGGGGGAAGGGTGGCTCTCTGTTTCTCTGCGGAGCAGAAAGCCACTAGGGAATCCTGTCTGGGGTGGTGCCGGAGCTGGGGAGTGGATGGGCTTGGGTTCAGGTCCGGCTGGGGTCTGGGGTTTGGATCCCAGCTGGAAAATCAAACCTTTATGGAGAGAGTCCTGGCGAGGATGCTACTCGTCCGCCATCATCTTCTGCCCCCCAAACAAATACATATTATAAGCTCCTATGATATGTATAGGGTTCAAAGATTTGTGCTTGATACAAATTCATCCCATGGAACCCTGTAGAAGTAGTACCGGATGCCTCCTTCAGCCATCATAGCCATCGTGAGTCTAGGTTTCCAAAACCAACTCAATCCAGATGATGGGTTAACTATTTCCCAGTACTTTCAGCACAAACTCCTAATATTGGGATGGACAACATCCCTCATTTTACAGGGAATTTGCCTACCCCTTCCCAACTCTTCTGATTCATTCATAGAGCCCTAGAAACTCATCTCTGAATTTCTCCCACTAATTCCCATCTCTACCATTATTCATGTGGCCTATACCAATCACCCATGAATTTCCCTGTTGGCATTATCTCCCACCCCTTTATAATCCAGTCCATTTGGAATATCCATGGAGCACCTAGCATATGACTGACACTGTGGTAGTTACTGGGAACAAAGACATAGTGGTTTTGAAAAAACGTACTCAAATTCAACTCATCCCTCTTTGAGTATGCTAGACTTCATGCTTCACGTCTAACAAACAGAATACGATATTGGTGATGGCTTCTTACTTTTAAGACTAGATTCTAAAAGGTATTTTGAGTTTCTCCTTTCACACTCTGGGAGAAACCAGTTACCGTATTATGTAAATACTCAGACCTATGGCAGAGTTCATATGGCAAGATCTGAGTCCTCCTGTCAGCATCTAGCACTAACTTGCCAGGCATGTGGGAGCCACTTTGGAAGCAGGTTTTCCAGGCTCTTGAAGCCTTTGCTGACCTGTTAATGACAACTTTATAAGTAGTCGGAAGCCAGAACCAGATGAGTGTAAGCTACCCCCAAATTCCTGACCTACTGCAATGATGAGACAACAAATATTTGATATTCTAAGCCACTAAATCATGTCATTTGTTATATAGTAGGAAGCATCTTGTACATCCTGCTTACAATAGTTTAGAATTGGCAAAGGCGTCATTATAATTCAGTAGGATGACCATGATGATTCTTGTAGCAATTAAAAACATGTGCCCTCATCATTAAAGCAGCCTTAATACTTACCCACCATGACTCAGGGAACTAAGCAGAAGAGGGGGCGGAAAGATTGTGAGAGCCATGGTCGGGGAGACTATCCAGAGGCATGACACCCCTCAGTAACAACACACTTGGGCTAGGAGAACCAGGCTGAGTACTAGGCTATCCATGGTCCCCTGCCACAAGGACTGATCCAGACAACCCAAGGAAGAGGATATCCAGCTGATTGGGGATGGAGAGGGGGAACATTGGGGAATTGGGGATAACAACTCATTGTTTGCCCACTAAATAATGTAACTCATTATGGTCAATAAATATATATATATATATATATATATAAAAATAAAACATGAAAAAAAACATGTGCCCTGTAAGTATAAAGAAAAAGTGATTTATCTCTATTAAAAATAGAAAAGGAAGACATTGAGGCCAGGCCTTTGTCTGACAGATGTTTTACTGATAGAAAATTTCAACCAGGCATGATGGCTCATACCTGTATACCAACACTCAGGAAAGCTCAAGCAGGATTGCTGAGAGTTTCAGACCAGCATGAGCTACACAGAACAGGCAACAGAGACCTTGCCTCAAAACAAAACACATGACAACAAAATAACCATCATTATTTTAAAAAGGAGATTGCAGAGGATGAGTGGGAGATAAACCTGGAGATTTAGATGGAGGTGGACTGTAAGAAGATTTAAATGTCTTAAGAATTATGACTTTTTCTGCAAATAATTGGAAGTTATAAAGCATGTTTATATCTCACTTTAGAACCATCGGGAATATGGAAAATCTTTCTTATGTAAACAGAGTGGTGTCAGGAAAACCTCTTGAGAAAATATTACAAAAATTTTGTAAAGAAGTGAACACTTAGAGCTGGAGAGATGGCTCAGCAGTTAAGACGCTTGCATGAAAAGCCTAAATACCTAATTTCAATTCTCCAGTACCCATATAAAGCCCCCCCTTTCTCCCTCACTCTCTGTTTCTCTCAGATGCATAAATAAATAATAAGATATCTGTGGCTCCTCTTCAATGGGACAGTTAAATAAGTGTTCCTAATAGAGTGAGGAAAAGCTTGAGGTCAGCAGAATGCTAGTGAACTCTTAACATTCACAAGGGAGAAGAGGAGATAAAGGAAATGGTGGGAGAGGAAGCTTTGACACAAGAATTTTTTGGTTTTGGTGGTTTTTTCTCTTTTGGCACAAGGATTTCTTAAGGTCAGGTTAAAGCAGATGGGATGAAAATAAGATGACTCGGACACAGAGGGACCACCTTTAAAATAACACTGAAGTGAGCTTCATAGTCAGTAGATGAGAGGGAGGGGAAAGCAATGTAGTTTGGTGAGAAAGGAGTAGAAAATAGCATTTGGAGGGATACGGGGCCTAAGGAGGCTAGTTATTTATTTATTCATTTTGATTTTTTTTAAGAAAGGGTGTCATGAAGCCCAGGCTGGCCTCAAACTCACTATATAGCTAAGAATGACCTTGAATTCCTGCTTGTTCTGCCTCCACCTTTCAAATGATGGGATTACAGGTGCATGCCATCTCAACTGATGGTGGAATTTTCCGTTATTATTTGTAATATTTTATTTTTATTTGTAATATTTTTTGTAATATTATTTTTATTTGTAATATTTTTATCTATTTGCAAGGAGAGAGTGAGGGAGAGAAGGGAGAGAGAGAGTGGGTACCAAGGCCTCTTGCTGATGCAAATGAACACCAGACTCATGTGCCACTTTGCACATCAGGCTTTATGTGGGTAGTGGGGATCAAACCCAGGCTGGTAGGCTTTGCAAGCAAGTTCTCTTAACCACTAGACAATCTCCCCAGCCTTAATTTTTTTAAAAAGTTTTATTTATTTGCAAGCAGAGAGCGTGGAGAGAGAAAGAGAGAGAGAGAGAGAGAGAGAGAGAGAGAGAGAGAGAGAGAGAGAGAGAGAATGAGAACGACCACACTAGGGCCTCAGCCACTGCAAATGGACTTAAGATGCATGGGCCACTTTGTGCATCTGGCTTTATGTGGGTACCGAGGAATCAAACTCCAGTCTTTAGGCTTTGCAGGAAAGGGACATGACAGTTGAGCCTTCTCCAGCCCCTAAAATTTTAAATTACATTTAATTTTTTATTTATTTTAATATTTATTCATTTTCAAGCAGAGAGATACAGAGAGAGAGAGAGAGAGAGAGAGAGAGAGAGAAAACACCAGGACCACCACCTTGTGGGTCTGGCTTATGTGGGTCCTGGGGAATTGAACCCCGGGGCCTTAGGCACTGGAGGCAAGTGCCTTAACTGCTGAGCCATCTCTCCAGCCCTACATTTAATTTTTGATGTTGGAGCATATTGGGAGGAGAAAACACTCAGAGAGAGAGAGAGACATTGCAAATACTAGAGATGCAGGAAATGACTTATAAGCCCAAGGAGGATCCTGGAGGGGAACTCAACAGGAGCAAAAATAAAAACTCTATGCCAGCGAGAGTTATAGAGTGAGGCTCTAATGCATAATAAAATAATAAAATAAAACAAAATGAAGGAAAACTGAGAGAGGTACAAGTACTTAAGAATGGGTGGATATCTAGTTATATCTAAAGGTGGGAGAAGTAATAACCCCTCACTTTCATCACTGCACTTTACAATTGCCCTGTGAGGAAGGAAGATACTGATTATCTACTTCTGCTGAGAGACACGTGAATGACCAGGGAACGCATAATTAGTAGGTAGCTGATCCTTGAAGCTCCACAAGCTCCAGAATTACTCAAAAGAGATGCCTGTTGAGATCAAGTTGAAAAGGAACAGAGTGGGACGGACACCCAACCTTCCAGTCTGGCCACCGCAGGCAAGTGACCCCGAACCACAGGCAAGCATGTGAGGCATGGCAAGAGAGCATGTAGTTGCATACAGCACCCACCCACCAACACACACACGCACACACACACAACTGCTCGTGAAAAAAAAAATTGTGGGCTTGGCCCCCAGATGGCAGTGCTATGAAGAGGTGACTAGAGTATGAGGATGGTTAATCACATCAATTTATTATTCTACTGATGTGCTCAAAGCTGAGGTACAATTGGAGAAATTGGGCCAATAGGGTCAATCCTTTAAGGGTATATATTCTCTCTAGGTACTGGGGAAATGAACCTGGGTTGCTGGACTCTATAGGCAAGGACCTTAACAGCTGAGCCATCTCTCCAGCCCCAAGCACATGTACTATTTGATTGGAGTTGGAAAAAAGAAGGGAGCTGGCAGTGCTTTGTTTTTGTTCTGTTTTGAATTTGAAAGCCTTCTCTACAAGGATGTCTAGCTTAGATCACATTGAGCTCCTTGCAGTAGCCATATCATAGTGACCTTGGTCTGAGGAATCACACTAGAGCTCTGTGCTCAGGCTTACCCTCATTGCTCCCACCTCGCCCAACTCCAGCTGTGTTCACAGCTTCCTGTCTCTCTACCCCACCTCTGCCCAGATGTCAGCATCCCTGTCTCACAAAGTCATCTGAGGTATGCTCTTCAAGGAAAGAACCTATCTGTTTCCAGCTGAACAAGGCTCGGGGAGACTGGCAGTTCCAGGGAAAGACAGACACCCCCTTGCCTCTGCACTACAGCCATGCAGTGTACAAGTTCCCCAGAGCAAACACCACCTTTCCCTGGGAAGGCAGCCAAGGCCTGGATCCCTGTGTAGGAAATCCCCTGTGAGAGGCCCTCCCTGAGTCCCACAGAAAATGGTTCTTTTCATGGGCTCTGAGTCGCTTTCCTCTCTAACTATAAATGCCCACATCACCTCCCCTTTTCTCCACCTCATTCACATGCCAACTGCCCCCAACCAGGCCCCTCATGTCTCATATGCCCCTTCTCCTTCCTGCATACTCTATTGGCTTCCCAATCCTCAGAAAGCCTCTTTCCTTCCCCAGCTGAGCAGTGAGCTCTGAGCCTGCACTCTGTCTCTCACATGAAACTGCTCCAAACTATGACCTACCATCTCCAGAGGCTCCTCGTGGGTTGAAGAAAATGACTTGTTGACTTTGTCAGATTAGCAAGGCAGGCAAATTCCATAGATGTCTCTGGCCAGTAAGTCTCAAAGTTCAGTCTTCAAGCATGAGAACTGAAGCCCCAAGGAGATGCCTAGAAGAAGCACAATGACAGTCACTTTCTGAGGAGCAGCCACCACTGTCTAAGCCTTTCATGTGAGATCTTAAAGTTAATCCTCAGAGGACCAGGCTAGGTAATAGGCTATCCAGGGTCCCCTGCCACAAGGACTGATCCAGACGGCCCACGGAGGAGGATATCCAGCTGATTGGGGATGGGGAGGGGGGCATTGGGGATAACAACTCATTGTTTGCCCACTGAATAATGTAACTCATTATGGACAATAAATATATATTTAAGACTTAAAAAAAGTTAATCTTCAGAAAGTTGGGTAGGAGGTAATTATGAGTACCCCAGTTTATAGATAAGAAAATGGGTGTTAAGGGTCTTGCCCAAGTCCCCAGGTCAGGAAGACATAAGATAGACCCAGAATGTGCACAGAGTTAAGTGGCCGCTGCATCAGCTGACAACCTTCTGGCATGCCCTGGGGTGGCAGGAAACCTGGATTCCAACCTAGCTCTGCCATTTCTCAGATGAATTACTTCAGGCCAGCTCATTCTTTTCCTTTCCTTCAATTTGCTAATCAGAAAAACAATGAAGATCTGTGATATGTTCTATATCCCCCTCCATATCTGTGATTTTTTTCTCTAAATAGAAAGGTTTTCAGAAAGAACTCCAGATTTTCTGGATTCAGGGCCAACCATAAGCAAAGGTATGAAGACAGAGGGAAATTGCTCTTAGGTGGGCCCGAAAGGTCCCCATCTGGATCACATTCCCTCTGTCCAGATCAAGTCCCTGCTGTTTTCCCACCTGTCCCTTTGCACACCAACACAGTCCCAAGGAGGGTGTGAAGATGTCCATCACAAATGACAAAGGACATACATGCCAAGCACTTCAGGATAAGTACAAGTGAGCTCTCACTGCCAGCTGGCAGAATGGCTGAAGCAAATTGACCCAGCAAAGAAAACACGGAAGGTTAAATGGGTTTTCCATAAGAATCTAGGTTCCAAGAGTACTTATCTGGTAATTTAGGAGCATCCTTCTTGTCTTCACAAAGCTAAGTGCCTACAAGAGTCCAGCTTTAGATGTCTATATAGTTTTAGAAAAGCAAAAAATGAGGGCTTACCTCAAATAGCACTGCTAAAAATTCGAAGTTCAAGGTGAAGCTGTCTCAGACTGATACGGGTTGCTGATAATTAATATTTGTAAGCAATGCGGGGAGAGAGAAAGAGAGTGTTGGAATCCTCCCTTCCCCCTCCTCCTACTCCGAGTTCTTGTCCTCTAATGCCAAAGAATTGTATATAGGGACAGAATTAAATTTTAATTATACATTTATTCTAATTTAGTAGATGAGGAAAAGGGGAGTTGGATGGGGAAATTTCCCAGTTATCATGTGGGAAGTTATAGAGTTTTCCTCTCACCAGTGTGGGGAAAACACGTGTCAGAAAGTTCACAGAGCTTATATTATTTAGTTAGATAAATAGCCCAAGAAAAGATAACAGAAAGCTCCCTTTATGAGAAAGAGAGGTTCATGAGAGAAATGTCTGGAGCCTGACCCCCTACCCCAGCCATCAGCTGGGGTAGGGGTATAGGCCTTACCTCATTGAGGCTTGGGTCAGCAGTCCTACTCCATTGCCATGTGGGGGAAGAGGGGCCTACTTCCTCTAGGGAAGCTAGTTTTAAGTCCTCCCCAGGTGAGTTAGAGGGACAGCTGATTGGTTCATATCTGACCAATCAGTTTTAGCACATAGGTTGTAGCTCTAATTAAACACCTCCCATTCAAGGGGAGGGGCTGGAAGGGGAAGGGTGGTCCCTACACACACCTGACTGTCCCAATCCCCCCTCTGAAGAAATAACCCTAACTGCTGTTAGGGTATTGGGGTGTGGATTTTGGGGAAAAAAAGCATTAGAAAGTATATATATGTTTAAAATAAATAAAGGGCATTAGAAGTATATATATGTTTAAGAAATAAGAGTTAACAATATTATTTTTGAATTTATTAAGAAGTAAGGCAAATTTAATAGTGGCATATGGCAAGCTCTGACTGGGGAGGGGTCAAAAGAGGAGCTTGGCAACCTTGTGTGGGGTCTTACTGCTGTTGGGAATGAGGACAAAGAAGTCTTTCTCTCATCTATTTCCTGCTGAATAAGACACAAAGTTATTGCAGTTGTGGGTATCCCTCAGAGCGGTGAGGGTCCCTAGCTAAGGCCCAAGAGAGAGAGAGAGAGAGACCCCTTAGCCATATATTATATTGCCAAGATTTTGTCCTGTCTCACATTGTGAGGCAGGAGGTGGGGTAGCTCCCCCCAGAGGTGGGGAGTGTTTTATATAGGGTGTCCAGTGGAGGGTGGTTGGATTGTTGTCAACCGTGGAAACTCGAGATCCATCCCCAGGATTGCAGCATTTGATATGGTCTAAGATGGTTCCTATATGGCTTGCAAAGCATATGACATATATTAATAGAGTTATTAAGAAGAGAAATATATAGTATTTAATCTTAATAACAGCACAAGCTAGGGTAGGTATGAGGGCATTTAGAGCCTGTGATTTTTTTTTTAAATTAGAATTTAGCAGATTTTCTTAGTAGTATTTTTTTAATGGAAGGAATAAACATGCCAGACAATAGTCTGTCTATATTTAAATTTGTAAATAAATTGAGCACTTTAAAGTGTTTATTTTGTCTTTTCTATATTTAAGGAAGTTTTAAAATATATTTTCCAATCCTTCCTGGGGCAAGCCAGGGACAGAGATTGGTGTCATAAAATTCCTTTAGTGTTAGTGGGAGCTGTTCAGTATATATTTATTTTAGCTTTTTTTGTTAGAAACCATTTGATGGTTGGAGGCTTATGACATTTAGTCATAGGATTAGAATTATTATTATATATCTATCCTTGGTTATAAATTTCTCTCTGAGTGTTTAAGACCTGGTATAAGCCAAGATTTAACAAGTATGTCCTTTTGGGTGTCACGATGGCTCTCCAAGGAGGAATTGGGGTTTGGGAGAAGCACTATGGCTTCCTCGGCATTATTGCTGTCAGTGAGGCAGAGTCCAGGTCATGCTGACCTTGGTTTTCTCCCTTGCTGTGAGGCTGGGGGGGGGACGATTTTGTCCCAAATGGACTCTCCTGTCTGTGCTGTATACTGATTTGTTTCTGGGCTTCCATATCCTCCTTGTTTAGAAGGAGAAGTAACATCTAGAAATGCAGTGTAAAAACACTCCAGTATGGCCCCCTTCATCTCTTGTGGCCTTTGTGACCTGGGAACAGAGGCCAAAATATTAGCCCATTTTGTTTTATGGCTCCAATTGGATTTGACTTTTATACAGGTAGTTAACACACTTAGAGAGGAATTTGTATTAACCCTGTAGGATAGATAGATCCATATTGACATTTAATTGACTAATAAGGCATATCTAATTAAGAGAATGGTATAATCTTTTAGTCTATCTTGTCCAACCTTGAGTTTACTTATTTGCAACGGTTTAGGCCATAGACAAAACATAGTTTTGAAGGCATTTTTAGCAATAAGTTTAAATATAGAGATTTAACCTGGAAGTATTAGATTAAGGACCATCCAGTAAAACAGCATTTACGTTTGAAAACATATCAATTATTTAGGAGGGCTTAGATATTTAAATTGTCCTCAGATGTCTGAACTTGTATCCTGGAGTAGGGGATATGTCTTAAAGAGTTAGTTTAAGTATATGAAATAAGACAATTGTTGAAATAATATTTTAGATAGAGACTGTGATTATTCACAATAAGGCAGAGTCTGGTCTTGTCAATTTAGAACAGCTGAATTTTAATATAATTTTTGGTGAATTTGTTTTCAAGTGAGAAAACTTTTGATAACCAATGTTGTTGGTTTAATTTTAGGCACTAATTAGCCTGATATATAGCAGAGATTTTTATAAACATAAGACAATTTTTATGTTTTATTCATGACAGGAATTTTATAAAAGCTTAATTTAAGTTTTTTTAACCTATTTATCTAATAGGATAGAAGTCACAATGGTTAAAATTAAACCTTAGAGTTATATAAGTCCCATGATGACTATTTGGTGGCATTAGCATAAATAAATAGAAACCATCTAAACCCACAATGTTTTTAGATGTGAGAACCTTATTTTAGAAAACTAATATTAGTAAGTAATTTTTATTTTAAAAACTTAATTTGTCCAATAATTTACATATTGACAAAGAAATATAGTTAGCTTGGGTGAGTATTATAAGAATTTTTTAAATATTTTTTAATCCATGAATAATTTAGTATTTGTGAGCTGTTGGTGAATAACCTTAATCATGATAGTTAAACCTTAGCATCTAGAATAAGGTCTTGGAAGGGCCTGGCAACATTTTTTTTTTTGGGACAGTCTTCGCAATGTGTCCCCCTCTGTATACCAAGGAAGAAATCCTTGGTGATGTCCCCTTTTCTGAAAGGGGGCCTTCCTTAAGCAATTTGTTATTGTGATGTTGGTTATTTATTTATATTTCCCTTGTCTTATTTTTTAAATTTATTTTATTTTATTTTTTTGGCTTTTAATTGTAATAACATCAGTTGGACTTCAGAGCAGCTGTTTAAGCTCTTGATTGGTTTAGCCACCAATTTTTATAAGTTTGGGACTGAATGTTTCATCTGAAACGACAATGGAGAAGAAAAGAAATAGAGAGTTTTTGAATCAGAATGTGCCTAGTTCTGATTCGCATCTCTGTAGTAAAGAGAGGCACCTCTTTAGAAACCAGATTTGGGACTAGAGGCATGAGGTGTCCCCTGTAGCCTTAGAAGTTTGAATTAGTCCCAAATCTAAGAAGACACATATTGCGTTCTATGTGTTTTCTTAGAGCAAGGAGAGTTCCTTCCAGAATTGGCCATGACCCACAATTCTGAAGGTCCCCCTCCAAGCTTGAATTCTTCAGCTCCCCCTAGCATGTGTCCCATATTATGGCATATGGAAGCACCCTGAGGCATGAGTCAGACAGAATGGAGATACGCAGACCGTTTTAAATTCTTTTGGCTAGGGAGATGACAGGGGACCTTGTATGTAGGTCCCTTGTTTATGTGTGTTTTAGAGTGGTCTTGGGATTATTGGTCTCATTTTAAGTCTAGGGATGTGAGGCATGGTTTAATACCATGTGCAGAGATTAAGAATGTTACACCCAGTAAATTTTAATAGTTATTAGCATCTCTTATAAAAGGAAATTGAGGCCATTTTTAAATATTTTTCTCATTATCTTTTTTATTATTTATTAATTATATTTTATTATTTTTTAAGTTCCTTTTGTAATTTTTTCTATATTTCTCTCAGTTATTGAGAGAAATCCCTCTTAGTAAATATCTTATTTAGTATCTTCAAAAAAACCATTTTATATATTTTTTCAATAAGTTCCACTAAAATTTTTTTTCATTAGCATCTCATACATATTTAGCATTTATAATTTTTTCTTATTTCCATTATATAGAATCACTGTTGAGACATGAATTAAAAGGGAAGTAATCATAGAAGGGAGAATAAAGTTGATATTAGGTGTTTTTAATAACTCAATCATCTGATTTTCTTAAGAATAGCTCGAAACTCTAAGCAGCCTAATGATGGACCTAGTTTTAAATATTCTTTTTTTTTTTAACTCATGGGTTGATTATTTTAGCTATGATTAGAATTATAAGTTACTGAGCCAAAAACTATAACTGGAGTGATCAAGTCCAGTGGTAGCAGTGGTCAGTTTATATGGTCTTATAAGCAAAAGAACAGTTGTACTCTGTTTATAAAACTTAGGCTAGAGAATAATTTAGTACGTAAAGTTGACCTGTGGTGGTCATTCTTCTAAAGCTTATCATGACTAGTCCTTTTGCAAAAACCCAAGCACTTATTATATTTATCAGAATTTAGGTGTAGATCCTTTTCTTTCTAAGGATGCCAAATGAGTATTATTTTTGTAAAGTGTCTCTAACCATTTAACAATCTGGTCTTTAACAAACTTATAAGAAAGACACTTTTTAGGGACTTTTTTCTTTTAGAAGTAAGCAGAAAAACACAGCATTTACAGAAGACAACGTATCTAACCATTGAGCAATAAATGAGAAAGGAAACCTCATGTCTTTCTCTTTGACTCAGTTTACCTATATAATTATGTACTTTGGCACCATAAGGAAGATATAAATCTCCTTGTGTTTATTTATTTCCTTTACATTCGTCATAAACCAGTTGGTTAGACGGGTTTATGAGGAAGTATTGGAAAATATGTTTGTTTCTGGGTCTGTAGCCAATGAGCTCTTTTGAATACAGAGTCAGATTGAGCACAATAATATCTTGATTTTTTTATTATTGTTTAGTCCAAGATTGAGAACCAGTACATATAGATGGCTCTTATAGAATTGGCGTCTAACACATATTTATCTTATATAGAATTTAGAGAAATTATATCAATCTGACTTAACCTTTACCTAATAGTAGAAAATATATATTCTGGTATTAAAATAACTTGGCATTTTTTGCATGTAACACCTCTATGAATAGAATTTTAAGAAATTGACTTAAGACATTTCCTGTTAATAATTTTATGTTGTATATTTTGAAACAGTATAGGCAAAACAATGATCTCTGAGACAAGCTATGTTTACATTTATTATATTTGAGAATGTTATTTTTGAAAACATATGACAATTCACCCATTGGTAGAATTTTTAAAACTGGTCAGGGTTCACCTGGGAAAACATAAGTCTGTACCATAGTTAAAATCCAAACATGGTAGAATTAGGAAAATGCCTTTGAACAACCCAGAAGGAAATTTTTATTAGTCGATTAAGCATTTTGTCATTCTCTTGTCTCAGCTCTGTGAAAATACCACATGTGTTATAAGGCTTAATTCATTCTGAACAAATGGTTCCATAGAAAGGCTTCACAATTGATTAGAAATTGTCACAAGACATTCAAAGAACACACACATGGGCTAATTGTACAAGAGGAGAGTTAAGAGAAAAACAATGATGAAACGTGTGTTGTTAAGGACACAGGATTGGTCAGGTCACTAGAATAAAGGCCTTCTGAGACCTAAAGACCAATTTTTACAATATTTACAAACCCTGCTGGGTAACTTTTTAAAAAATTATTTTTTTATTTTATCTTTAAAAATTAATTTTTTAAACTTGTTAATGATAGCTTCTATACTCATAGATCACAAACCATTATGGTTCCCTCCCCCATATCTCTTTCCCTCTCAATTAGTCTGATTTGTTTCAGTGTCATCATCATTTCCTCCCATTATATGTAGGTATTATCAGTCATTTTCTTTTTTTAAAAAAAGTTAGGGGTCTTGAGAGATGGCTCAGCAGTTAAGGTGCTTGCCTACAAATCCTAATGACCCAGGTTTGATTCCCTAGCACCCACATAAGCCAGATGCATGAAGCAGCACATGCATCTGGAGTTTGTTTACAGTGCCTAGAGGCCCTGGTGTACCCATGATTATTGTTCTCTCTCTCTCTCTCTCTCTCTCTCTCTCTCTCTCTCTCTCTCTCTCTCTCTCTCTCTCTCCTTACAAATAAATAAAATATTTCTTAAAAAAGTTACGATTCTTGGCTGGGCATGGTGGCACACACCTTTAATCCCAGCACTCAGGAGGCAGAGGTAGGAGGATCACCATGAGTTCAAGGCCACCTGAAATTACAGAGTAAATTCTAGGTCAGCCTGAGCTAGAGTAAGACACTACCTCAAAAAAACAAAACAGAAAAATAAATAAAAAATTTTAAAGTTAGGATTCTTTTTCTTTATTAGTGTTCCTTTTTTCCCAATGTACACACGTGCACAAACAGAGAGACATGTGTGTATGCAGAGGCCAGAGGACAATCTTAGGTGTCAACCTCAGGAACACTGTCTACCATTTGTTGACACACGTTCTCTCATTGGCCTAGAGCTCAGCAATTAGGACTGATTAGCTAGCCAGTGAGCCCCGGGTTTCTACTTGTCTCCATTTCTAGTACTGGGATTATACACAAACACCATCATGCCCAGTATTTTTAGTTGGTTCTGATCAAATTTAGGTCCTCATGCTCTCAAGGCAATCACTTTGCTGACTGAGCAACTGAAGGATGGTTTAAAATTTGTACTATTTCTGTCATTATCAAAGTTATAACTTCTTGTTGGATGATGAAACAGTGGGGAACTGGGAGTGTGGAAGGTAGAGAAGAGAGGCAAAAGAAAGAAAGAGAGAGAAAGAAAAGAGAAAGAAAAAAGAAAGCAACCTGTACCTCTAGGTTAAAACAATAGGGGAGGGGGCAGAGGGGAGGAGAGTGGACAGGAGAGGAGGGGAGGGGAGGGAAGGGAAGGGAGCAATCTTCTTTCCTTCAAGTGTGTATTCATTTGAAACAGGTGAATGCATTGGCCAGTGCTATTCAATGTTGCCAGGCATGGCAGAGCAGGCCTGTAATCCTAGCACTTAGTGGCAGCAGATGATCATGAATTCAAGGGCAGAGTGATCAAAATAGCCAAACACTGTGCCAAAACAAACAAAAAACAAAGGTGACCCAGCAGTTGCTCCATTCCAACTGTTTTAGGTGCTTCTTATGCTTCTTAGGAGGTAGAATCACAAACACAGATACCAGAGGCCATGTGATGAGACACCAGCATGATGCTCCCTTGCTAGGAAGCCTTCAGTGACTGCCTAGGGCCTTCTTAGAGGAAGCCCCACAGCCCTTAGCCTGGCTTCCCAGAGCTCCAGAAGCATGTCCCCTCTTTAATCTTGACCTCTGGCTTTCCTAGAAAGTGATGAAATGCCAGAAGCGTTTCAAGAATGGACACTCACCATTGGTAGACAATTTGTATCATATTTTGTGGCATCTAACACATATACTTTTACTCACTTTAACATCTTACTGATGTTAAAATCTATGTTAAAATCTATGATGTTAAAATCTATCTATCATTGTTTATTTTGCAGCAGAAAAATTTTATTTTCTTAATAAAAATGTATTTTACAAATAAAGGTATCTCATATTTATTGAAATATGGTAGATAGCTTTCTCTTTCCAAATACACTTATGAAAGGTGATATTATAACCAAACTTTTAATTCAATCATGGTATGCCTATTCTCAGCTATGTATAGTTAAACAGTTTAATCAAGAGTTTACTACTCACTGTCTCAGTTCTGGTATCTTCAGTTCATTGTTTATGAATTAACTTAACTCTCTAGCCATATTCCTTGCTCTAGGATTCAGCCTCATGCTCAAACAGTGCCCCCCCCCATCTCAGAGAAATGGCCTTAAGTTCTATTAGTCCCAGGATCCAAAAGTACTTTAAACCACCCCTGGGGACTAAGAAAAAAGACCTACATAGAGATGACATGGGACATCAGACTGACTCTCAGGATTTTCTCTTGGACTTCTAGAATAATATCACCCTCTGAGAGAGTTGCTAACAGCTATATCCTGCAACCCCATTCAGTTAGGGCTGGAAAACAGCAATTATAGCTACAAATGAGGATGATATTATGTTCTTCCAATAATCATGCTTTTCTGTTAACAACTATGCTTATCCAGTTTGCTGCCTCACTTGAGCCAAGACTTCATACTTAAAGGAATATAAGTTTCTCTCATTCACTATGATTTAGATAAAAAACTTACTTCTAGCCTTCAGTTAAAGAATTTTTTTTAGACATCCAGTTACGCCACACTAAAACAACCAGGACTGGGAAAGAACACAGAGAAACTGCAAAATACACTATTCTGTCAAAAAGCAAAGGTGCAGAGGAGTTTTTTTAGCCTCAGTGGAGAAACAGCATAGACCAGGGTATTCTGGCCACCACTGCCTTGCAATCAGCCAGCATTTGGTGGCTCTGCAGTGCCTGTTTTGGGGCCAGAGTTGCTACACTCTCCTGAAACCAGTCTGAGCCAGTGTGAGCAGAACCACAGAGGAAAATTCTCGACTCACCCCAGCCTAGGACCAGCAGCTTGAGACAATGGAGCCAGAACACCCAGAGCCACAAAGCACCCAGCACAGCTGATCTAAAAAGCAGATTCATGACCCATCCAGGCCACAGCCAACAGAGAGAGACAGTCTCATACTCAGCTTGGTGAGACCAGAGGCCATCTCCTGAGGCTTTCAGAGGTGATTAATGGTCTTTCAGAGGTGATTTATGCACCTCCAGTAGGTATTACCTACTTAATAGGTGGGATTCTTAATAGGTAGGATTTTTAAAATTAATTTGTTGCATTTGATATTTGTTGATTCATAGTATTTTGTTGTCTCTACCTTCTGTCTTTCTTGGGGGCAGGGTCTCACTCAGTCCCAGGCTGACTTGGAACCTAGCATAAACCAGAAATCTCACCATCCCAGTCTACAGGATTAAGGGAATGAGTTAACACACACCCTTAGATAGTTTGGCTTTTTATGATTATTTAATATCCACATTTGTATAAAAACCCTGTGGGGGTTGTGTTTATGTCTGTATATTGCCCAATTGCACTTTAGAATTATATTTTGCCCCACTCAGCCTACTAGAATATTTCCATACTAGACAAATACTACTCATTAGGTCACCACTGTGGTCACTCTGGGAGTAATATAAGAGCCACACCTGGCACCTTAGGCTCCCCCCCTGAGGATAAATAACTTCTGAACCACACATCTAAGAATACAATGGATAATTAGGAAACCCAAGCATTGAATAACTAAAGATGCAAAAATCGGCACACTATGAAGAAATGTGAAAAATCTCAATAATATAATTCCACCAAAAACTATAAATCTATCATAAAAGACTTTCAGTGAGGCTAACTTAGATGAAATGTCTGCCAAAGAATATTAAAAAAGTGATTATAATGATGTTCAAAGAAATCAAAGAGAAAATCAAATTCCAGAAGAAGAATACAGGAAACCAATTTAAGGAAATGAGAAGATTGATATAAGAAATAAGTAAAGAAATAGAAGCCATAAAGAAATACCAATCAGAAATTTAAAACTAAAAAACACAGTAAGTCAAATACAAAACTCTGTAGAAAGTCTCACAAACAGAATGGACCAAAGAGAAGACAGAATATCTAAACTGGAAGACAGTCCAGCAAAGAGAGGGACAAACTAATAGGAAAATATGAATGAGAATTTCAAGAAATTTATGACACTATGAATAGATCAAGCATAAGAATCCAAGGAATGGTGGAAGAAGAAGCATTCACTCTCAGGGCATGGTTATTATTTTCAACAAAATCATAGAAGAGAATTCCCCCCACATAGGGAAAGTTGTACCAATACAGGAAACATTTCAAACATCAAACAGGAAAAAAAAGCATGAAAGAACCTCTCCACACCAGATTATAAATCAACTCCTGAAAACACTGAGCAAAGAAAATATTTTGAAGGCAGTAAAAGAGAAGAAGCAGGTAAATCATAAAGGCAAGCCCATTAGAATAACTGCAGATTACCTAACACAAACCTTAAAAGCCAGAAGGGGTTGGAGTGATGTATTCCAAGTTTTGAAAGAAAACAACTGTCAGCTAAGATTATTATATCCAGCAAAACTCTCCATTGCAATTGAAGGAGAAATAAGGACTTTCCACAACAAAGGCAGGCTAAAGGAATATATGTCTTCAAAGTCAGCTTGACCAAAAAAAAAAAAAAAAACCAATAACAACAAAACACCCTGAAGGGATCCTTCAGACTGAAAGCAAAACCCATAAAAAACTGAAAGCAAAACAGGAAAAAAACATATTCAAATAATTGGTAATAAAAGAGAGTAAAGGAAAGCCAGGTGAAGCTACAAAAACAAGAAATGGCAAGAATAAATACACACCTTTTAATAATAGCTCTTAACATCAGAGGGCTCAATGCAACGACATAAAGACACAGACTTACAGATTGGATTAAAAGAATCCTTATTTTTTTTTGTCTCCAAGAAATGCATCTCTCCATAAAAGATAAATACCTACTTAGGGTAAAAGGATGGAAAACAGTATTGCAAACAAATGGGCCTAGTAAATAAGCAGGTGCTGCTATCTTAATAGACAGGACAAACTTCAAACCAACAGTAGCTAAATATGATAAGGAAGTTCACTACATATTGGTTAAATGGACTATTCAACAGGAGGACATTGCTATTCTAAATAGCTATGCACCAAACAGAGGTGCTCTCAGTTTCATTTAACAAGCACTACTAGAATTGATGTCACAAATAACACCAAACACAATTTTAGTGGGAGACTTCAACACCCCACTCTCACCAATTGACAGGTCATCCTGGAAAAAAATAAACACAGAAAGATCTGGACTAAATGACACTATTAAACAAATGGACCAAATAGACATCTTCAGAGCTCTTCATCCAAATACCACAGATTAAATATTCTTTTCAGCAGCACATGGAACATTCTCTAAAATAGACTATATGTTAGCACATAAAGCATATCTTAACAATTTCAGGAAAATTTAAATAATTTCTTGTACTCTATCTGGTCACAACAGAATTAAACTACAAATGTATAGCAAGAAAAACTATAGAATATATGCAAACTCTTGGAAGATAAACAGTACACTACTGAATGATGAATGGGTCATTAAAGATATCAATAAGTAAATAAAAAATTTTCAGACACAAATAAAAATGAAAACACAATGTATCAAATCTTTTGGGACACAATGAAGGCAGTCCTTAGAGGCAAATTTATAGCTTTAAATCCTTATATTAAGAAAATAAAAAGGTCACAAGTAAACAATGCTTCACCTTAAGGACTTGGCAAATGAAGAACAAGACAAACCAAAAATCATCAGATGAGAAGAAATAATAAAATCTGGGCAGAAATTAATGAAATAGAACCCTCCAAAACACAAAGAATCAATGACACAAAGAGTTGGTTCTTTGAAAGAATAAACAAGATTGATAAACCCTTAGCAAATCTGACCAAAAGAGAGAAGAGGCACAAATAAATAAAATATTACAACAGATACCAATGAAACTGAGAAAATCATAAGTACATATACTCTAAAAAGTTTGAAAATCTGAAAGAAACTTGACTATTTCCTTGATGTATGTAACCTACCAAAATTAAATCAAGATGAGATAAACCATTTAAACCGAACTATAACAAAAGATGGATTTATTGCTGAATTCTACCAGACAGTCACAAAAGAACTAACACCAATGATTCTCAAACTTTCCCACAAAATAAGGAAGAAAGGCTGCCAAGCTCCTTTCATGAAGCTAGCAAAACTCTGATACCAAATCCAGACAAAGACAAACAAAAAAGGAAATTTACAGACCAATTTCGCTCATGAACAAAAATGCAAAAATTCTCAACTAAATACTGGCAAAGAAAATATAAGTTTTCATTTAAAAAAATCTTTCACCCTGACTAGGTAGCTTTTATCCCAGAGTTGCAGGGATGGCTCAAAATACACAAATCAATAAATGTAATACATCATATAAATGGATTGAAGAACAAAAATCACTATCATCTCAATAGATGTAGAAAAAGCATTTGAAAAACTCCAGCATCCCTTCATGGTAAATGTCCTAAAGAAAGTGGGAATAGAAAAAATGTATCTTAACAATTAAAGGCCATTTATGACAAATCTATAGCCAACATCATACTGAATAGGGAAAAACTTGAAACATTTCCATGAAAATCAGGACCAAGACAAGGGTATCACTGTACCCACTTTTATTTAATATAATGCTGGAAATCTTAGCTATAGCAATAAGGCAAGAGACACAAATCAAAGGGGTACAAAAAGGAAAGATATCAAATTATTTTTTTGCATGTATGATTGTATGATTCTATACATAAGGGACTCCAAGACTCTTTCAGCAAACTGTTAGAGCTGATAAACATTTTTAGCAATGGAGCATGATACAAAATCAACACACAGAAATCAGCAATCTTCCTATATACTAACAGGCCAAGGACAAAATCAAGGAAACACTACCATTCACAATTTTCTAAATAATAATAATAATAAGGTAACCTGGAATAAACCTAACCAAGGAAGTGAAGGATCTTTACAATGAAAACTTTAAAACACTCAAGAGAGAAATTGCAAAAGACACTAGGAAATGTAAAGACATCCCTTGTTCTTTGGATTGGAAGAATCAATATGGTGAAAATGTCAAACTTACCATAAGCAATCTACACATTTAATGCAATCCCTGTCTAAATTCCAATGGCATTCTTCATGGAAATAGAAAAAAGAATCTTAAAATTCATTTGGAATCACAAAAAAACTGTGAATAGTCTAAATAATTCTACGCAACAAAAACAAACTGGTGGTATCACCATACCTGATTTTGCGATACACTACAGAGCCATAGTAACAAAATCAGTATGGCACTGGCACAAAAACAGACAGGAAGATCAGTGGAACAGAATCGAGAACCCTGATGCAAAACCAGACAGTTACATCCATCTGATTTTTGACAAAGAGAACAAAAATATGCACTGGAGGTAAGACAACCTCTTTAACAAACTGTGCTTGGAAAACTGGATATCTATATGCAGAAGGATGAAAATAGATCCTTACTGCTCTCCATGCACAAGAATCAAGTCCAAATGGATCAAAGACTTTAATATCAGACCAGAAACTCTGAAACTGCTAGAGGAAAAAGTAGGGGAAACACTTCAACATATTAACATAGGTAAGGATTTTCTGAACATAACTCTAGTTGCCCAGGAAGTAAAACCACTAATCAACAATTAGGACCTCATGGAACTAAGCAGCTTTTGTACAGCAAAAGACACTGTGAATAAAACAAATAGGTAACCTACCAAATAGGAGAAAATTTTGCCAGTTATACATCTGACAGAGGATTAATATCCATGATTTACAAAGAACTCAAAAAACTAAATAATGAGTCAAACAACCCAATGAAAAACTGGGCTATAGAACTGAATAGAGTTCTCAAAAGAAAAAAAAAATATATAGGAAGGACCTAAAAACATGTTCTACCTCCTTAGCAATCACGGAAATGCAAATTAAAACTAGTCAGAGATTTCATTTTACTCCTGTCAAAATGGCTACCATCAAGAAAACAAATGACAATAAATGTTGGTGGGGATGCAGAAAAATAGGAACCCTTCTACACTGTGAGAGGAAATGTAAACTGGTACAGCTATTTTGGAAAGCAGTGTGGAGGTTCCTGTGATAGCTGAAAATAGATTCACCATATGACCCAGCTGTACCACTCCTTGGCATATCCTCATGACTCTTCACTACCCTAAAAATACTTCCTCATCCATGTTTATTGTGGCTCTATTTATAATAACTAGGAAATGAAACCAACCAAGATGTCCCTCAACTGATGAATGGATAATGAAGATAATTTATATAACAGTATATTATCCATTGGTAAAGAAAAATGAAATTATGAAATTAGCAGGGAACTAGATGAAAATAGAATAGATCATGTTAAGAAAGGTTACTTGGGCCCTGAAAGCCAAATGCTGCATGTTCTGTCTCATATAATGGAACATCCAATAGCCATAGTTTGTTACTAGAAAAATTTCTTTGCAAAGTATGGGATACCATCCAGTAAGTTTTTGGTCAGGGAGGTTCCTGAGTCCCCCAAAACATTATAGGCCATTTCCAAGTCTCTTACTTGCCCACCAGAATGAGATGGTAAGACCCTATTACTGAAGACCACAGTGCTTGGTCACTGAGGAAATCAAGCTTGAGCTGAACTGGAAACCTCCTCACTGTTTACAACCTAAGAGTAAGCTAAGAGTAAGCTAGAAGAAGCTATGCTGCATGCAGCTCTATGTGACAGAGAAGCCATCAATGGTAGTGAACAGCAGTGAACCTTGCAAACCTTAAGACTGGCCACCCAGTCCAAATGGGCCAACTGAGGTAATAATGATACATCTATTGTGGGGAAAACCAATTGCACTATAATTGGATTGGAGGCCTGCTCCATGGGAGAGAAAGCATGTTTGGTACTGAAGACTAGTAAAAACCCTATGGTGGGGGAGGTCTTGAGCCCTAGGGGAGTAACACTTGCTGTTGTGTGGCTCAGTGCATATATTATGCCAACCAAACTGCCTTATAAGCACTTTTCTTTTTAAGAAAATGAGCATACCTATATATAATATACATATTATATATAGTGCTACTCTCACTTTTGGCTTGAGAAGCTTCTTTTTGTGAGATGACAGTGACCACTGAGATAACTCAAAAGAACCAGAGTGCTGAAAAAAATGAAAATGGAGTGTTCAGCACTGAGACATCTCTATTACGCTTCCTGAGGCTCACAGTCTATTGTGGAAGATATGGCGGAAAGATTGTAAGAGCCAAAGGAAGGGTAGGACTGCTTACAACACAAACTTCCAGACACAAAATGACCTTGATATTCATGGTTTCACAGTGTCTGAAAATACCTATACACAATGTGAAGAAAAGATGGTGACACTGAACCAAAACAGAGATTGAGAGGAGGAAGAGATATGAGGGAAGGTTGGGAGGAAATCATAATGCTTTATGTTTTATAATTATGGAAGATAGCAATGGAAAGTTTAAAATTTTATTTTAACCTCCTAAAAGAACCCCATTCTGGGGCCCCTCTTTTTTATGTTCAAATTCATATATATATTTGTGTGTAGAGACATTTTTCTATGTATATATTCCATATATGTATTATTCAAGTCTTGCCAATTAGATTACTATGTTCACAAATGATAAAAAAAAGAGTAGGGCTGGAGAGATGGCTTAGCACTTAAGGCATTTGCCTGCCAAGCAGAAGGACCTAGTTCAATTCCCCAGAGCCTACATAAAGCCAGATGTACAAGGTGGTGCATGTGTTGGGAGTTTGTAGTGCCTCTGGTGTGTACCCAGTCACTCTCTCTCTCTCTACCTCTCTCTCTCTCTCTCTCTCTCTCTCTCTCTCTCTCTCTCTCTCTCTCTCTCTCTCTGGCTCTCTCTCTCTGGCTCTCTCTCACTCGATAAATAAAATAATTTTAAAAGGACGAATTAAAGATTGTTAGAGAGCCTATGACATTCAAACTCTGACAACTTAAATAGAATTTCAATTTTATACACTGTTGTAGTCAACTTTCTTGTTGCTTCAGAAAAGAACCCAACCAAAAGCTGCTTGTTGAGGAATGAGTTTATTTTGGATTACAGGCTTGAGGGGAATGATGACAAGGAAATCGATGGCATGAGCAGAGGGTGGACATCACCTTCACCACAGCTGGTGGCAAACAGCAGCAGGAAGGTGTATCAAACACTGGAAAAGGGAAGCTGGCTCTATCCCCCATAAGCCTTCCCTTGAAAACACAGCTGTAAGAAGGTTCCAATACTGAAATTGCCATCAGCTGGGGATCAAGCATTCAGAACACATTTGTTTGTGGGGGACACCAGGATCAAACCATCATGGTTTGCCCCCACAAACTAATCATATATGCTGTACAATACTATGCATTCAGCCCAACTTTAAAAATCACCACAGTTTTTTTTTATCAATCCCAATGATATTCTAACATCCCTATAATCTAAGATCTTTAACTGAGCTGTTTTATACACACACACACGTGTGTGTGTGTGTGTGTGTGTGTGTGTGTGTGTGTGTGTGTGTGTGTACACAGAGCACTGCAAAAGATAGGATTGGGCATAACAAAAACAGATTGAACCAATACAAGATTTAAACAGGGCAAACATCAACTCTATAACTGCAAGTTCCATAATAACCAGTACCTGGTCCTTGGAGTTCCAATTCCACAAATCCAGTTTGGCTACTCATATTCTGGGAAAACTTCATCTGGTGCTAGCAGTTTTCCTTGGCAGCCATCCTATGGTCCTGGCATTCACTAGGTTTCCACTGAAACCCAGGGTCCATTCTCGTGGTTCCTTTGGGTCTCTATGCAATCCAAAACACCTGCTTCACACTAACCATGGCCTGCATTTGTTATACTCCATGGTACCAGGTGGGCTAAGAGTTTGTTAATCCAGTGATGAATAAAGCTTTGAAGAACAGGAAACCTCCTTCAGCATTCAGCACCCTTACTTCAAGAGTCCACATTTCTTCCTGCTGTCCCAATGCATATTATCTGGCTCAATCTCAATGGTTGTAATCTCTCGAACAATTGCAGCTGAAGGGACAGTGGATTCAGCCCAAAGATTTCATTTCTTTCTGTGCCATCTCCATCTGCTCATACCAGTCCATTTCTTCTGGCACAGTCCCAACAAAGTTCTTTCTCAGCCTCATAAGCCAAACCTCCCAGTCCATAGTCCTTACTGCATTCGGGTCTTTCCAACTCTGCCCATAATAGTCCATCAAGCTGCACTGCAAGGTGTCTCTTAGGCTGAGTTTCAAATCCTTCCACATTCCTCCTGCAAATCAGTTGCAAAAAGCCAAAAGCCAATAATTAAGCTTGTGGTGAGGGCTTAAGACTTTTTTCCACATGAACTTTCTTTTCCTCATGATTGGAGTCTTCTTGTGTTTTCCTTTCTTTCTCTTGCTTGGCTGGTCAGTGCATGTCCCCTGGTTTTATAGCCATGCGACTAGCACCTCCCCCATGTGCTCTCTCCTTACTAGTGGCTGGAGATCTCTGTAACATCTCCTTTCCTCCTCTTAAATGAAGCCTCCCACTGTGATGGTCAGATGTCTGCAGGGACCACCACTCCCCGTCCAGCCCCTCCCCTTGAATGGGAGGTGTCTAGTTAAAGCTACAACCTAAGTGCTAAAACTGATTGGTCAGATATGAACCAATCAGCTGTCTCTCTAACTCACCAGCTGATGGCTGGGGTAGGGGGGCAAGCTCCAGACTTCTTCTCTCACAAATCTCTCTGTCTCATAAAGGGAGCTTTCTATTATCTTTTCTTGGGCTGCTTATTTAGATAAATAATATAAGTTCTGTTAAACTCTCTGACATGTGCTCTCCCCACACGGGTGGCAGGAGAATTCTGTAACTTCCCACATGATGACTGGGAAATTTCCCCATCCAACTCCCCTTTTCCTAATCTACTAAATTAGAATA